>RCUC01123372.1:0-39917 GCA_003697995.1 Taxidea taxus jeffersonii
TTCAGAGTACCCTTACAATCTTTTTTATTTTTGTAGAATTGATAGCAATGTCTTTAGTTTCATTTCTGATTTTAGTGGTTTGAATCTTCTGGTTTTTTTTCCTAGACTGTCTAGCTAATGGTTTAATTTTGTTGATCTTCTCAAAGAACCAAGTGCTAGTTTTATTAATTTTTCTGTGTTATGTTTTCTATTTTGTTTATCTCTGCTGTAATCTTTGTTATTTCCTTCCTTCTGTTTGCTTTGGCTTTAGTTTGTTGTTCTCCTAGTTCCTCACATAAAGTTAGTTTGTTGAGATCTTTATTTTTAATGTCAGTGTTCATAGCTTTAAATTTCTCCCTTAGTGCTGCTTTTGCTGCATCCCATAAGTTTTGATATGTTGTGTTTTTGTTTTCATTCATCCCTAAGTATTTTTGAGTTTCCCTTTTCATTTCTCCTTTGATCCATTGGTTGTTTTAAAGTGTTTTTTAGTTTCCACAATTTTGTAAATTTTCCAGGTTTCCTTTTGTTACTCATTTCTAACTTTATTTTGTAGTTAGAAAAGCTAATTTGTATGGTATCTATCTTTTAAAAATCTATTGAGACTGTTTGTTGCTTCACATGTAGTCTATCCTGGTAAATGCCTCATGTATACTTGTGAAGAGTGTTTATACTGTTGTTGGATAGAGTGTTCTGTATATGTCTGTTAGATCTTGTTGGTTTATTTTTTTAAGTTCTCTGTTTCCTTATCTTTTGTCTGGTTGTTCTGTCAATTGTTGTGGGTGGATATTGAAGTGTTTAAGTGAAATCTTCTGTCAGTTTTGATTGTGTCTTATTAGGTGTGCAAATGTTTATATTTGTAACAATTGCTAACTTGAGCCTTTTATTAATGTATAATGTCCTTTGTGTCTCTTGAAACCTTTTTTGTTTTAAAATGTATGTGGTCTCATATTAGTATAACCACCCTTGCTCTTTCTTGGTTACTGTTTGCGTGGTATGTTTTTCCCACTTCCCATTTTCAACCTGTTTGGGTCTTGGGATCTCAGTTGCTTGTAGACAGCATATAGCTGGATCATATATTTTTATGCATTTTTGACAATCTCTATGTTTATTGGAGAGTTTAATCTATTTACATTTAAAGTAATTATAGAGGGACACCTGGGTGGCTCAGTGGGTTAAGCCTCTGCCTTTGGATCAGGCCATGATCTCAGCGTCCTGGGATCAAGCCCCAAATTAGGCTCTCTGCTGAGCAGAGAGCCTGCTTCCCCCCTACCCTCTGCCTGCTGTTCTGCCTACTTGTGATCTCTCTCTCTCTGTCAAATAAATAAATCTTAAAAAAAAAGTAGGGGTGCCTGGGTGGCTCAGTGGGTTAATCCTCTGCCTTTGGCTTAGGTCATGGTCCCAGGGTCTTGGGATTGAGCCCTGCATCGGGCTCTCTGCTCATTGGGGAGCCTGCTTCCCCCTCTCTCTCTGCCTGCCTCTCTGCCTACTTACGATCTCTGTCAAATAAATAAATAAAATCTTTAAAAAAAGTAATTGTAGGGACGCCTGGGTGGCTCAGTTGGTTAAGCGACTGCCTTCGGCTCAGGTCATGATCCTGGAGTCCCTGGATCGAGTCCCATCCATCCCGCTCCCAGCTCGGCCGGGAGTCTGCTTCTCCCTCTGACCCTCCCACTTCTCGTGCTCTTTCTCTCTCTCACACACTCTCTCTCTCAAATAAATAAATAAAATCTTAAAAAAAAAGATAATTTCCTTAAAAAAAAAAAGTAATTGTAGATAATGTCATTATGCTTATGCTGTTTGTTTTCTACATGCTTCATAGTTTTTTGTCCCTCATTTCCTGCATTACTGTCTTTTAGTTGATTTTTCCATAGTGAAAATTTTAAATTCCTTTCTCATTTCCTTCATGTATATTCTATGTCTGTTTTATCTGTCGTTACCATGATGGTTATGTTTAACATCATAAAGTTATAATAATTTGAATTTATACTGATTTAACTTCAGTAACATACAAAATTTCTCTTTGTAGCTGTGTCCCCATATCTTTTAGTTGTTGATGTCACAAAGTTGTCTATGCATTGCATGCCCCAGAACTAATAGTCCCCCCCCCTTTTTTTTGTCAGAGAGAGAGAACATGTTAGCACAAGCAGGGAGGAGCAGCAGGTAGGGGGAGAAGCAGGCTCTCCACTGAGCAAGGAGCCAGATATGGGACTCAATCCCAGAACCCTGGGATCTTGACCCGAGCTGAAAGCAGACACCCCACACCGCCTGAGCTACCCAGGCTTCCCTAATAATCCTTTTAAATGGATTAGGGTTCTAAATTCAATAGGAAATAAGGCTTGATTTACAAACCAAAGTTACAGTAATACTAGCTTTTGCATTAATAATTGTGTTTTTTCCCTTAAAATGTGTTGGTCGCTTAAATCATGTAGAAAACAGGAAGCCCAGTTATAGACCATTGTTAAAACAATAGTAGCTTTGGGGACACCTATCTGGCTCAGTTGGTAGAGCATGGGACTCTTGTTCTCAGGGTTGTGGATTCTAGCCCCATGTTGAGGGTAGAGATTACTTTAAAAAAAAAAAAAAAAAAGTAGGTTTTATAGTTGCCCATGTATTTACTGCAGATCTTTATTTCTCCCTATGGCTTTGATTTACCATATAGTCTCCTTTCATTTCACATTGCAGGATTTCTTTGAGCACTTCTTGGACAATTGACTGATCTAGTAATCATGAACTTCCTTAGCTTTTACCTATTTGGAAATGTCTTAATTTCTTGCTAACTTCAGAAGGGCATTTTTGCTAGATATAGGATTCTTTGTTGACAGGTTTTTTTCTCTTAGCATTTGGAATGAATGTATTGGTTCACTGTCTTCTGGCCTCCGAAGTTTCTGATGAGATACCTGTTAGTGATCTTATTGAGGATCTCTTGTACCTGTTGATTCACTTCTCTTGTTGCTTTCAAGATTCTGTGTCTTGGGGCGCCTGGGTGGCTCAGTGGGTTGGGCCTCTGCCTTCGGCTCAGGTCATGATCCCAGGGTCCTGGGATCGAGTCCCCGCATTGGGCTCTCTGCTCAGTAGGGAGCTTGCTTCTCCCTCTCTCTCTGCCTGCCTCTCTGCCTACTTGTGATCTCTGTCTGTCAAATAAATAATAAATAAAATCTTTAAAAAAAAGAGATTCTCTGTCTTTGGCTTTTGAAGTTTGATATTCTCATGTGAGTCTCATTGAGTTCATCTTACTTGGAATTTATTGAGCTTTTGTTTCTATTCATGTCTTTATCAAAGTTGGGAACTTTGCAGCCATTATTTTTTCATATTCTCTCTGCCCCTTTCTTTTTTCCTTCTGGAATTTTCACAGTGCATGTGTTGGTCCAGTTGATGGTGTCCAACAGGTCTCTATTCACTTGCTTCAATCTTTTTTCATTATGTTCCTTAGACTAAGTGATTTTCATTGTTTTGTCTTAAAGTTTAATGATTCTTTCTTCTACCTGTTCAAATCTGTGTTTGAATCCCTTTGGTGGATTTTTCATTGCAGTTGCTGTACTTCTCAGCTCCAGAATTTCATTTTGGTTTCCTTTTAGATTTTTATTTCCATTTTGTTCGTATATTGTTTTCTTAACTTCCTCCATACTTCCTTTAAGTGATTTGAGTATCTTTAAGGGAGTTTTGTTTTTTTTTTAAGATTTTGTTTATTTATTTGACAGAGATCACAAGTAGGCAGAGAGGCAGGCAGAGAGAGGGGAAGGGAAACAGGCTCCCTGCTGAGCAGAGAGCCCGATGTGGGGCTTGATCCCAGGACCTGGGATCATGACCTGAGCTGAAGACAGAGGCTCAAACCCACTGAGCCACCCAGGCGCCCCTTTAAGGGAGTTATTTTAAAGTCTTTGTGTGGTAGTTCTGCCATCAGGTCCTTTTCAGGGACAGTTTCTATTGATTTATTTTTTTCCTTTGAATGGGTCATACTTCTGTATTTCTTAAAATGCTTTGTGATTTTTTTGTTGAACACTGGGCATTTTATTATAATAATGTGTTAACTGGAAATCAGATTCCCAGGCTTTTCTGTTTTTTGTTATTATTTTTGGGTGGGGTTTGGGTTTGATTTTGGATGGTGTCTCCGCTGAGGTTCAGCCTGAGATGTAAACTTAAGGTATTCTCACTTCTTTTCTGAGTCTCCCTGGGAACATGTGGTCAAAATTTTCTAACTTTCTCTGTACATGCTTTTTTTTTCCCCCCAATATCCTGCTCTTTAATGTCTGGCTCCCCAAAGTGGAAAAAAGTAAAAAATGAAGGGGAGAAAAGGTGCTGGTCCTTTAAGTCCCTTGAGAGTCAATTTAGCCAGAGGGCGAGGAGCTTGCAGCAGTAGGGGGAGGAACCTTAACAATGGCTGCCTTTCTCTTAGTCTGTACTCTTTCGACAGAAGCTGCAATCAGAAATCAGAGCACAGAGACTGCTGTTTGCAGGAGAGTCATTTTTGCTGGTACTGGCTCTCCCAGAGTGTGTAAGCTACTCCAGCAAGCTGCCTCCATTGTGGCTGGGGTAGGAGATTGGTAGTTGCTGGTGTGCTGAGAGGTGAAATTGATGTAAATTAACCCCGATTTACTGTGCAAGGCTTACCCCAAAAGTTGCAAGCCTTTAACAGACTCCAGAGTTCCAAAATAGTTACATCAGACAAATTCTATCAGTGCAGTTGTTGTCTGAGGGGAGAGATTCCTGCTGCTTCCTACTCTGACATTTTCCTAGAATCCTCCTCCTCCTCCTCTGCTAAGGCTAAGTGTGATTTTGTCATGCTTATATACCACATTTTGCTTACCCATTATCCATTAATGGACATTTGAGTTGCTTCCATATCTTGGCAGTTGTGAATTATGATGCAGTGAACATGGGAGTGCAGAGATCTCCTTGAGGTCTTGTTTGTATGATTCTTGACTGAAGGTTTTCAAAATCTTACTTCTAGTGGTTATAATTAATGATTTTAGAGTAGCCTCCTGCCTATGGGCTATCCAGAACTTCCACTGTTGCAGCAAGCACAGTCTCCTCATTCCAGCCCCCTCCCCCCATTTTATGAATTACCTGAGGTGAAGAGATGTCATTTGCTTCATTCTAGGCATGCCAGGCTGCCAAGAAAACAAAAGCAGATGATCGAGGAACAGATGAAAACACTTCGGAGCAGACAATTCTCAATATGATTTCCCAGAGCTCTTCAGACACAACTATTGCAGGTTTAATGAGCATGTCAACTTCTTCTACAAGTGCAGTGCCTTCCCTTCCAGCCACTGAAGAGTCATCCAGCAACTTAAGCAATGTGGAGATGTTGCAGGGCGAGCGTTGGCTGTCCTCCCAACCTCCTTTTAAACTGGAACCTACTCAGGGTCATCGGACTAGTGAGAATTTAGCACTTATGGGAGTTGATCATTCTTTGCAACAGGATGGTTCAAATGCATTTATTTCCCAGAAGCAGAATAGTAAGAGTGTGCCATCAGCTAAAGTGTCACTGAAAGAATACCGTGCAAAACATGCAGAAGAGTTGGCTGCCCAGAAGAGGCAACTGGAGAACATGGAGGCCAATGTGAAGTCACAGTATGCATATGCTGCCCAGAATCTCCTGTCACACCATGATAGCCATTCTTCAGTCATTCTAAAAATGCCCATAGAAGGCTCAGAAAACCCCGAGCGGCCTTTTCTGGAAAAGGCTGACAAAGCAGCTCTCAAAATGAGAATCCCAGTGGCAAGTGGAGATAAAGCTGCCTCTTCAAAACCAGAGGAGATAAAAATGCGCATTAAAGTCCATTCTGCAGCTGACAAGCACAATTCTGTAGAGGACAGTGTCACAAAGAGCCGAGAGCACAAAGAAAAGCACAAGACTCACCCATCTAATCATCATCATCATCATAATCACCACTCACACAAGCACTCTCACTCACAGCTTCCAGCTGGTACTGGGAACAAACGTCCAGGTGATCCAAAACATAGTAGCCAGGCAAGCACCTTAGCACACAAAACCTATAGCTTGTCTAGTTCTTTCTCCTCTTCCAGTTCTGCTCGCAAAAGGGGCCACCCTGAAGAGACTGGAGGGGCAGTGTTTGATCATCCAGCCAAGATTGCCAAGAGTACTAAATCCTCTTCCATAAATTTCTCCTTCCCTCCTCTTCCTACAATGGCCCAGTTGCCTGGGCATAGCTCAGACACAAGTGGCCTTCCCTTTTCACAGCCCAGTTGTAAAACTCGAGTTCCTCATATGAAACTGGATAAAGGGCCCACTGGGGCCAATGGTCACAATGCAACCCAGACAATAGACTATCAAGATACTGTGAATATGCTTCACTCCCTTCTCAGTGCCCAGGGTGTTCAGCCCACTCAGCCCCCTGCATTTGATTTTGTTCATTCTTATGGTGAATATCTGAATCCACGGGCTGGTGGAATGTCCTCCAGATCTGGCAATACAGACAAACCCCGGCTACCACCTCTTCCATCAGAACCACCTCCACCACTTCCTCCCCTTCCTAAGTAAAAAAGAAAAAGAAGAGGAGAAAAAAACCTCCTTAAAAACAACTGTTTTTTTTTTTAACTACTGATTCTGGACTAAGGAAATTACTTCCCTTATGAAATATGTCACCCTTCTTGGACTAGGGGATAATTAATATTGACATGCAGGTGGAGGGTGGTAGAGGGGCTTGGTTATTATATCTACTGCCTCAGAAATTGAACTATTTTATTATAGTTTTTACTGGTATTAGAGAGGTGAGAATGTGTTGAAGCTGTGAAGGATTAAGAATACTTTTCTGTTCTTGGCCTCTCCACCTCCTAATTAGGTTGATTAGAGTTGATGTCTTCCCTCTTCTGGCCAGGACTGAAATACGGAGGGTTTGTTTTATCAAACAGTTGTGGATCCTTTTGGTGTTTAATATATCAGAAGAGTGGAAGTATTTAAACGTCAAAATCTTTTAAGAGACTTTTAAAAAATAATTTAAAGAAAGTAAGTTATCTGTTTAGTTTTTTTTATATCATCCGGGGCGGGGGGAATAGGGATTTTGCTGTGTGTATGAGATACATAGCAATGACTCCGGGGGGGGGGTGGGATTGGAGGGTGGGGGGGCTGTATAGAGGGGATGGGAGGGTAGGCTTTTGGCCTTGAGTTCTGTCTGATAGGCTCCGGCCACTTGAAGTGTTGAGACCTTTAAGTGTGTATGTAAGTGTGGGTATGTGTGGTTTTAAGCGTGTGTGATTAAAAATCATGTCTTATCTTTCCCTCCCTATCCCTCACCATTTTCACTTCCCAACAGTCTACTAGAGAGAACACGGTGTGGCCTTTAGAGCATAAAGGAAGGAAGAGGCATGTGTTAGCATGGTATTTTCCCGTTTCTTTATGTTGTAATTGAGTGGTAACCTTCTAAATTCTAGTTTGGGCAAGTGCAGCCAGTGGCCTGATTCTGGACTCCATTACAAAAACTTCCCTTTTACCCCCTTTTTCCTTCTGATGCAGAAGAAAGGTGGGGTTGAGGAAGAAGGATTGGAGAGCAAGGCTGGCTTCTGCCCTACAGAATTGGGTGTGTCTTTTTTTCAAGTTGGGCTTTGGGAAAGTGTTCAAGTGAGAGCAATCTCAGGGTCTCTGAAGGGAAGGGGGATGTGCTCTATATCCTGCCTCTGAAAGCCCAGACGGTATATGAGAATAGTTCTGGGAGAAGCCATGGACCTAGAGGATACTGAAAACAATGAAATTGTGATTGGGTATTTTTAGGTTATTGTATTTTAAATTGCATTATGAATGTAAGGCTTGCTTTTTATTTGTATATCTGAAGGGAAACAGCTGCATCCTTAATTTTTGCAACCTTAATTTTGCAACCTGACTTCAGAGATTGGAGCTTGTGAATTTAACAGTACTGGTGTCATGAGGGTGAGCAAGCCTAGCCCACAGATGCAGGTTGTCCATCTTTGGTGGCTTTAGTTTCTAGGCAGAGTTCTTTCAGGAGATTTCTAAGAGTCGTTAAAAAAAAAAAAAAAAAAAGAATCAGGAGTCATGGATGCTTGATTATCCCAGATTTCTGGATAATTGGTGTTCAGGATGCCAACACTCAAAGCTCAACATTTGATGAGGAACAAAATCTCAAGGGACTAGAAAGAATTCTAAGCCAGGTTGTCTAACTGAAAATGCCACTAAGCCACAGATCATTTGATGTGGTGTTCTTTGGTCTTCGCGGTATTTTTTGCTATGGAAAAAATGATGCAATTTGAATTTGTCTTGCTGTTTTTAGTGCAGCTTCCTTTACACCAAATATTCTGTATAGAAAAATTGAATTATTTTTCATTGGAAGTTATAGGGAGATAGGAATTGTACATGTGCTGCTGCTTGTCAGGAACAGGTTGGGGAGAAAACTGAAGCAGTTGGAGTTGTTGATGCACTGGCCTAATATAGGAAGGAATTTGTACAGTAAATCTTAAGGTGAATTAATGTCCTGCATCTCTGCATATTTGAACTGTCTAGAGTGCCTGCCATTGCTGTGTAAAATGAGCTTTCTGCTGACCTGTAAACCAGTAATACTTAGAATGTTACTTCATTTTCACTGATGGCATTTTCCTCTATCTCCCTGGTATTTGCTGTGTTGTGCTAGGTGGTTGGTAGAAGTGTGATGTGTTTACTAAATCTAGGCTTTCTATTTGTATAGATTTTGTTTGGTGAAGTCTGCTTTCCTTCCTGACCTTCCCAAAAGTTTATTTAGTTTGGATCTATATCTTTGTGGAATTGATCACTGATTTGATTATGAAAATGTCTTTTCCAGTGTTCAGATTTTCTCATTAAATGTCACGTATATTCTAATCGTGTGCACTCTTTCACCACAGAGGCAGACATATCCACTTGGCCTCAGAGCAGTTCTCCGTGGCATCTGTGGCTAGTTCCTTAGACCTTTTGTCAGGAGTGAACTAGAAAAAGTGCTTACTAGAGCCTAAGAGCTGCTTTACGCTGTGCATTCTGGCCTTTGCACTAGTAGTTCTTTGCTGATGTAGGTCAATTTAAAGACTTCTGTATTAATGCCTCCTGATACTGTTTTAAGATATCTACAGTGTCTGCTTTTAGATCTGTGTATATGTCCTGAATGTCCTGTGTGCTCTGCATGAAGTTGCTGCATTTGGGTTAGCAGATATGCCTGTCAACTAGCATGCATATTGTTCAAATTACATAAACTTAGGCTTCAAAGGGTTGTGTGGTTTCTAAACTCTGTTTTCTCTATGCTCACACCTTCAAAGGGTGAGAAATGGGATTTATACATCCAAAGTTAGTCTAGTTAAACATGGCTTTTTTTCTCCTTTTAACCTAGACTATCAAGGATTAGTGGTGGTAAGCAGGCCTGGAGCCTCAAGTTCTATAAATCTCATGACTAAAACCTTGCATGACTCTTATGTTGTCAAAAACAAACACCTGTGGAATGTCCTTAGGGCTTTTAATCAGATACCTGTGTTGCTGTTGGCTGAACTCTAGTGAAGCATTAATTTAAAGCTAAATTGTTCTTCTGCAACATCAGTTACGCTTTTTCGGTTTAGAAAATATGTAGGAATTAGTCTAAGCTGCTCATTCATGAATCAGTGTGTTTCCATATCTGAGACTCAGCTTCCTCTTTTTTTTTTTTTTAATGATTCTGTGTTTTGATTCAGTGTGTCATTTTTCATAGTTCTGTATTATTGGCTTCACCAGTATTGATAGAAAAAAAAATTTAATCTCCAGTTGGAAACAGCAATGGATTAGGATATAGAAATAAAATCATGGTAACATCAGTGCTGGATTTCCTTAAGCTTCTGTTACCTAATTCCTCGTGTTGAAAATGCATACCCCTCATACTTTGCTTCTGGACAAAGGCAATTAGAGGGGTCTTAGCCCAGTACGGTAGGATTTTAAAGATCTTTGCCTCCCCTCTCCCCAGTAAATGTGGGAACTTGGGAACAGATTAATTTTTTAAAAGGATTATTCTTTTGTCAATGAGTTATTTTGATACTAGTGCTAGGAAAAGGGATATTCTAGAACATCTTGAGGTTGGAATACAAATATTATCTTGGGTTTTGGAGAATTTAAGCAGTCTGTGCAACCCTTTACATGGTGAGAAATAAGCCCTTTGCAGTCCCAACAAAGCTTTCAGTGACTTTAATACCTCCCCAGATTTCCTGTGTTGCTGCTTGTTAACACCCAGCTTTTAACTGAGTGTTTGCTCCTGATGGTTTAAGAACTGTTCGTGTTGTATCACACTATCAAGTTTTATTTTGTCTTTTATCCCTCTGTGGGTGTAAGTTTGAAACAAGCATGGTACTGTAATCCTACCTGATAGAGTGGTCTGGAATGAGAATTATTTTCTAAGTGGGAGACCCTTCCATTTTAATGTTTCTAAAGTTTTTAATATGAGCTTGGCATTGGAAAAGGGAGGGAAAGAAAATGTTTACTGAAAAGCAGTGTCTGCTCTTCCCCTTTATGAGTGCATATTTATGGTTGAATGAAAAGACGAGAAAGACTCTTGGGTTTTCTGTTACCATGTGAAGCATGGAGAGGGATGCTTGACAGCATGCTAATTGAAGCCAGAGCAAGTACGTCTCCATCAGGTTATCAGGAACTCTTCAGTTGAATGCTGAGGACCTAACCAGTTAGATCACATTGGAATTGGTTACAAGATGGAAGTGCTGTCTGGGTTAAGCACCCAAAGAAAAGAATGCGGCAGCCTAACATAGTGTTAACCCAGGTTTCTGGATTTGAAACTGACCTTTCCCTTACCCTACTCTGCACACCTGAAACTGTCCGTTTTCTTATCAGACCAAAGAGCAAAGAAGAAAAAAAAAGTAAAATATTTTACCAATCTATGTCACTCAGGTACAATTTTGTGGTAATATTTTTGTCTGTTTCTTTGTATTGCTCTAAAGAGTCCTTTCTCAGCATACTACTCTGCTGTTGCCTCTGTCCTCCTTGGGGCACCTCAGTTCTGGATGCTACCCCTGGGATCTCTACTGCTGTTATGTGATTGATAGGATGTAAGTGACCATTACAGTAAGGGCTCTTTGTAAAAAATTCAAACACATTTTTAAAAAATTTAAAAAGGATGTTGTATACATTTTATAGTCTGGCTATCAGTTTGATATCTTGCTGTCAAGTATGTTTCTCAATCTGTATTTATCCATCCCATCAATAAATGTTAATGATAAAACACTCACCTGATTGTTGTTTATGTGTCCTAAGTCTTCGAATTAGTCTTTAACTGTCATTTCACTGTTAGGATTACAGTTTTCAGTTTGGGTACTAGTGTGTGCTTTCTGACTACACAAGATCCTATGGGAATTAAGTCCATTGGAAAGACCTAAGATTTGTTGTCACAGTGAACCTGATAGTATAAAGTATGATGAAGTCAGAGGGGGGAAAAAAAACCCTTCACTCAGTACAGCATTCTTGGTGGTGCCTGGGAAAATTGATATTAAATACTCTTCTGGAACATAAAAAATCACACACACAAGGTAAATCTTGTAAATCACACACTTAAAGGAAAAGAATTCTTATGTTAAAATACTCCAAACTTATAACACAAAGTAGCAGAAGCTATAGTTTAAAAGGAAAAAAAGATCAATTTGATAGAATGAATGATGTACACTTCTGAAAAAAATAATTACTTGAGTTGTGGTCATCCTTCCATTTTTTAAAATGATTGCTGTGCCTCTCCTGAAACTTTTGTGGAAGTTGCTAACATTTTAGGAATTCTGGTCTGGTTTGAATGGAAGAAAAGAGAAGTACATGAAGAATGTAGGAATGGGTGATATTATAAAATCCTGTTAAGTGATTTGCCTTTGTTTACTATCAACTGTCATCCTTGGCAGTAGACAAGATAGAAATCAGCATAAAGGTGGTATGCCACTGGATCTCTGTTAATAGGGCTTGTTAAACTATTTGACACAGAATTAGGCTTCATCTTATAGTCAGTGTTTGCCATGATTCTCGTCTCTGTGACACTTGATAGTGGACTAAGATAGACTTGATCCCTATCATTCAGTGATCTGAGGAAAGTTTGAAGCCCTTTCTATGTCTTCCTTGGACTGTATTTACTGTATAAGAGGCATGTATTTACTGCAATCTGTAGCTCTGGGGCCTATTTCTGAACTGATTTGGTTTATGTCACGTGTCCTACTTATGCTGCCTTTTTTTGCACTGTGGTATATCAGCCCCTTCATTTTACATAACAAACAGGTAACCAGAAAAACCACAGTGATGAAAACAAGTTAAAATTGAATACTAGACCTTTTCTGAAGAGTGGTTTCAGGTACTTTCCTGCCTTAAATTTATTCATTCATTAGAAAATAGTACCTATCAACTGCTATGTACTGTTTACTGACAGGAATACGGCAGTAAATTTTTCAAACATCCTACCCTCATAGAATTTACACGTTGTAGTTGTAGGGGAGACAAATAAGTAAAACTTAGTATGTTCAATACTAAGTGCTTTGGAGAATGTAAAGCAGAGAAAGGGCGATAGAGATGTCTTATGTGTCTGTGTGTAGCTAAGTAGGGCTCTTGAAACTGGAAATGAGATGGCTAGGAAGGAAGGACTCATGAAATTACAGTTTAGCAAAGATCCGAAAGAGGTGAGAGAAAGCCATGAGAATAGCTGGGTTACCCCATGTTCTTACGAACCTTATGGGCTCATTCCAGGAAACAAGTGCAAGGTTCTGAGGTGAGAACATGCTGGTATGTGTAAAAAATTGCAAGGAGGCCAGTGTAGCTAATACAGATACAAGTGAGGAGAGAATAGTAGGATATGTGGTTAGAGAGGCAGTGGAAGGCTGGTTACTGTATGGCCTTGTAAGCCACTATGGAGATAGTGAAATGCACCACTGAAAAGCTTTGAGCAGAAAAGTGACATGATCTGGCTTAGATTTTAAAGTGTTTATTTGGCCTGCTGTGTTTATTTATTATTTTTAAGATTTTATTTATTTGAGAGAGCAAGTGAGAGAACACAAGCCGGGGTGGGGTGGGGGGCAGAGGGAGAGGGAGAAGCAGGCTCCCCATTGAGCAGGGAGCCCGGTGTGGAGCTGGATCCCAGGAGTCCAGGATCATGAGTGGAAGGGAGATGCTTAACCAACTGAGCCACCCAGGCATCCCTGGCCTGCTGTGTTTAAGATGGTTTTCACAATAGTTAAGGTAAGAGATGAAAGCGGCTTAGACCAGGTAATGAGAAGTTATATATCTTGCAGTAGGAGCCAGTAGGATCTGCTGTAGGGTTGGAAGAGTAGTCACAGATGATTACCAGTGTTTGGCCTAACCAATTGCAAAGACGGAGTTGTCATACTGAGATGAGGATGACTTAGAGAAAGCAGAAGTTTGGCCTTCATTCATATTCTCTGTCACACACACAAACCTCCTTCTCTACGATTGGCCCCCAAACCCCCAAATTCTCAAAAATTCTATTTCCTTCAAGAATTCATCTTTGCCAAATTCTATTTAAAAACAGCCTCAAGTCCACTTTAACCTATTCAATAGCTAACAAAGTGTCCAGTGGCTTAAAAACAGCCATCTACTTTGTTAAACAGCACAAAGAATTTGCCAACGCCTTAAACCTTTAATAATACCCTTTCTCTTCCCTGCTTAGAAGGAAGTGGTTCTAAATAGCATTTTTTTTGCCTATCTTGCGCTTATCAGGAGGATTTTTTTTCTTTTTCAGCTAAGACCTATAGTAGACACTCTAATTAAACAAAGTCTGTTCATCCCTATATAGTTCCTATTGCCTCTTCATTGTTCTCTGTAGTAGAATTTTAATATTCCTTTTTAATATCACATTTGGTTGCAGATACCTTTTTTCTTCTTTTTTTAAGATTTTATTTTTAAGTAGTCTCTATGCTCAACATGGGACTCAAACTTAGGATGCCAAGATCAAGAGTTGCATGCTCTAGCAACTGAGCGAACCAGGCAGCCCTAGTTGCAGATTCTGATTCCCCTATTTTCTGTAATGTGATTGCCTCCCGCTAGTTTTGAGTTGTAGAGAGTTTATAACAAATGTCTTCTTTGTACCCCTTCTGAGGGTTGGTGTGTTTGCTTATGTGTATAAATCACAGTTCCTGTTAATATCATTTGTATTGCATCCACAATCCCAAACTGCTCTAGAATGATTACTCCGAAAGAGCAGGTTTATCTTTTTTTTTTTTTTTTAGATTTTATTTATTTATTTGACAGACATATCACAAGTAGGCAGAGATGCAGGCAGAGAGAGAGGGGGAAGCAGGCTCCCGGATGAGCAGAGAGCCCAATGTGGGGCTTGATCCCAGGACCCTGAGATCATGACCTGAGCCACCCAGGTGCCCCAGGTTTATCTTTCTTCTACTCTCTGTATCCCCAGGTGCCTGGCACTTAGGTGCTCAATGAATGAATGAATGTTAGGTGTTGAATGAATGAATTTCAGGAAAGGGCCTTTTAGGGATGCCCTAATCTGGAAATGGCATCTCTTCCAACTGCCCTCCCCCATTTTTATTTTAATCACTTCTTGTGTCCAAACTGCTGTTGTTGAGCATTGTAGATTCTCTGTGCTCACCTGCAGTGTGAATCATACCTGCTCATTGGTGCTGGAGAAACCTCTTAAACTGACAATAGATAAAGAAGCATTGGAAGGATAGGATGCAGAAAAGATCCAGAAGGGTTAGAGGGGGAAATTGTTGGTTCCTTCCAATAAGAGGTACGGTGGAGGGTGGCTGGGTGGCTCAGTGGGTTAAAGCCTCTGCCTTCTGCTCGGATCATGATCCCAGGATCCTGGGATGGAGTCCCGCATCGGGCTCTCTGCTCGGCAGGGAGCCTGCTTCTCGGTCTTTCTCTGCCTACTTGTGATCTCTCTGTCAAATAAATAAAAATCTTTAAAAAAATGTTTAAAAGTAAAGAGGTACGGTGGAGATGAAAAAAGGATGATTTAACTAAAAATCGTTAAGTATGGTAAAATTGGGATTGTGTCTGCCATTTTTTAAAAAAATATTTATTTGACAGAGAGAGAGATCACAAGTAGGCAGAGAGAGGGGGAATCAGGGTCCCCGCTGAGCAGAAAGCCCGATGCGGGGCTTGATCCCAGGACCCCGAGATCATGACCTGAGCCGAAGGCAGGGGCTTAACCCACTGAGACACCCAGGCGCCGGTGTCTGCCATTTTTTTTTTTTAAGATTTTATTTATTTATATGACAGATATAGAGAGAGATCACAAGTAGGCAGAGCAGCAGGCAGAGAGAGAGAGAGAGCGCGCGCGCGCGCGCGCACTCGGGAAGCAGGCTTCCCGCTGAGCAGAGAGAGACGGGGGGGGGGGGGGGAGCAGGCTTCCCGCTGAGCAGAGAGAGAAAGGGGGAAGCAGGCTTCCCGCTGAGCAGAGAGAGAAAGGGGGAAGCAGGCTTCCCGCTGAGCAGAGAGCTCGATCCCAGGACCCTGGGATCATGACCTAAGCTGAAGGCAGAGGCTTAACCACTGAGCCACCCAGGCGCCCCCGGTGTCTGCCATTTCTATATACCTGCCTTATTTAGCATGAAATTGTAGAGAATTTTAGAGAAACTGGGCCTAAACCGGAACTCCTATTTCCTTATTCTCAGTCATGGTCTATACCATATGAGAGGCAATAAGGGTAAAGAATGAGGGCTGGGTTCACAACATTCACCTCCTTCTCCCATTAACTAGATATAGGTCCATTCTGTTCCTCGGTTATCTTATCTGTAAAACTGGAGATAACAGCTCCTCTTATTTCAGGGTTGCTCTGAAAAATCAAGAGTTTATAAATGTAATTCCCCAGGCTCCGTAAATACTCAATGTTTCAATAAATGAACTGCTCACAAAAGAAAACTACAGGCTTTTCCTGTATAAACAGTAAGAGTCAACTGTACAGCGATTTTTGGCCTCTGCGTGTCTGATTTTTTTACCCGCTGTGTCAGGGTGGTGAGGTAGTAGCAGCCTACATCTACACAGCGGTCAAAAGCAGCCTTAAAACCAACCACGCTGAACTGGAAGAACAGCCCGGCCGCGTGAGCGACTACCGCAGCCAGCTCTTTCTCCCCGGGGCGGAGTTGCTGATTGACGGACAGGTTGTCTTAGCCACCCCAGCCGCGCTTTTTCTCAGTGCCCCGCCCCCCAGCCGTGATAGGTAGCCGGCCTCGGCCAATGGTGACACACAGCCGTGGGCACAGTAGCCAATCAGAGGTGGGGAGCTTGGAAAGGAGCGGGGCCGAGTTAGACGAGGGTGGCGCGCCCAGAGAGCTAGCGGCGCGGTGCGGCGCGGCGGCAGAGGTAAGATGGCGGCGGTGCTTAATCTCGCTACCGCAGTTAGGCTGCTGCTTCTCCCCTCCTGCCGTCTCCGAGCTGCTACTTCGTCCCAGTCAACGTCGAGGTTGCTTTCCTTCTGTAGGCTTCCAGAAGCCAGATTCTCCGGTGCCCGGAGCCGGAGGACAAAATGGCGCTTGCACGGGCGGCCGAGGACGGGCAGGGCCCAGCCGTGAGCTCTGAGGCGGCCCGGGACAAAGGCGGCGTACAGGGAGGCGGAGGCTGGGCGCGGTGCTGCGGCGTTGCTACCGAGGCGTGGGGCGGGCGCTCCCTGCTCGTGCGGCGGCCTTGCGAGTCAGAGATACTTAGGACCTGCTGGTGGTTTGGGTAGCGGCGGGCATGGGGGAGAAATTAAAGTGAGACAAATGGACTTATGGCCTGGGGAGACGTGGGAGGAGGGCAGTTACCGAGCGTGACTTCTGCCAGTCTTTTGGAAACTACCCGCGGTCGGCCGGGATGTTGTGGAGCAGGAATTTTCGGGAAGGGTAAGGGCTTTTTGATCTTTTGTGTGACCCTGCAGGTTTTGGTATGAACAGGATTCGGATCCACGTCTTGCCGACCAATCGGGGGAGGATCACCCCAGTGCCCAGGTCCCAGGAACCCCTATCTTGTTCATTCACTCATCGCCCATGCTCGCAACCTCGTCTGGAGGGGCAGGAGTTTTGCATTAAGCATATCCTTGAAGACAAGAATGCACCCTTCAAGCAGTGTAGTTATATATCAACGAAGAATGGAAAAAGATGTCCCAGTGCTGCTCCAAAGCCTGAGAAGAAAGATGGGTATATATGTATAGATAACCTATATCGTTTGTACTTTAAGTTTTAGAACGAGAGGGGGATGTGGTATTTTGTGGCCTTGTGAATCTCTGGAGTTTTTGTAAAATTGGGGTTATGGATATATCCTTGAAGAGGAAAAAAAAAAACCCAAACCGTTGAAGACTGCAAAGAGGCCACTTCCAGTTGGGGCACTCAATTTCTTTAGACCTTTTCCCTTGTCTACAAAATAAGGGGATATTCTAGATTATTCTTAACCCTGGGGACCCTGGCCCTTTGGGTCATCCCTGAACCTTGTTGTGTATATGTGCATTCTTCTGGGATAGACTTCGTAGCTTTCATCATTTAAGCAAAAATATTCATGCAGAAACATAATTTGGCGAGTTAATTCTGCATGTATATTTTGGATTTAAAATTGTGCCTCATATCTTATTACCTTCAGTGGATAGATACTGAAGTAAAATGTAGAGTTACCAGAAACAATTTTGAGAAATGCAAGTGGATCTCTTTGATTTGTTCTAAGGTGATGTCAGCATTTTATAGTTGGGATGTTTAGTTTGATGAATGAAGCACCAGATTATTATGCTACCTGCATGTCCCCTTAGTAAGGGCCGGTTAATTTACTCTGCCTTACTGGCCTTTTTAACTTATAAATGAAGGTAGTAGTTATTTTAATTTCCTAAAAATGATCTAAAGACTAGTGAGTGAAAATGGTTGAACTCTTTCAAGAAGGGACCTGAGTATAAAATGTTAATATTTTGTCTCCTTAGCGTGTCTTTCTGTGCTGAACATGCCCGTAGGAATGCCCTGGCACTTCATGCTCAAATGAAGAAGACCAATCCAGGGCCTGTGGGTGAAACACTCTTGTGCCAGCTAAGCTCTTATGCTAAGACAGAGCTGGGGTCTCAAACTCCAGAAAGTAGCCGCAGTGAAGCCAGTCGAATTCTGGGTAAGGATCTTTTCTCCTAGAATGAAAAAGGAAAAAGTAAGTTAAAGCACTTATTTTGGTTTAGCACGTGCCTTGAACATACATGACACATGATTATAGAATAAAATTGTAATTCATTGACGATTTGGTCAATGAATTACAGGATTCCAGGATTGCTGTGTTCACCAGTTTTTTTTGGTTTGAGGTAGTGTGTGCTTGGGTTTACTGTCTTGAGTTTGACTATTTCCTTCGTTGTTATGCTTGTCTTTGTTAGGCAAGGTAATTTCAGGAAGCAAGAATAATTTTGAGTTGACCTTTCTATCCTTTTGAGGGCACAGTTACCTTATTTATGTTTTAAGTAAACATACTTCAAACTTGGGTTGTATTTTTTACTTGGGTTGTATTTTTTCAAGCCAATTTTATTTGCTGGTGTCTTTCTATTAAGTTGTTGGGGGTTTTTGTTTGTTTGTTTGTTTCTCATAAATGTTAATGTTTGGGTTGATGGGTTAAGTAATCTAGTTCTGTATGGTGGAGTTACAGAGGTGGGAAGTCTTAATGGCTGCTCTCCCTTCCTTGCCTCAGATGAAGACAGCTGGAGTGATGGGGAGCAGGAACCCATTACTGTGGATCAGACATGGAGAGGTGACCCTGACAGTGAAGCTGATAGCATAGACAGTGATCAAGAAGATCCCCTAAAGTAAGTTGTAACTCCACATAAGGCTTTAAAATTTTTTTTTATAGTTAGAATGTGGACTACAGTAATGCATGCTTTAAATAGATAAAGAACCTAGGAGGGGTGAAGATAGTTTAGCTATTTGTGAACAGTAATAGCTTCTGTATTTTAAAGTGTCCTGGTTCATCACTGTCTTGCTGCAGGGCAAGATTTTATTCTTTTTTGGAAGTCGGGTAATTTGGAAAAATTTTGGATATCAAATTCTACACATGAAAACGTATAGGGGAGAAAATAGGAAATTTCTTGGACATAACGGGAGGTCGGTTGAGAAATGCTTAGATCAGAGAAGAGGAAATTGATTTAAATGGATTCCTGGCTTAAACCTCAGGAACAGTAATGTGATTGTATTTGAATAACTACTTTTTTTTGCAAAGTTGCATTTTATGAGTTTTTTTTTCCTAGTAGAAAAATAAAAAGATGTTCAAGAGTTTCCTTTCGTTTCATGCCTAAGGAAGAGAAACTGATTTAGAACCCCAGAAGTGAGTAATCAGGCTAATTATATCTTAACTAAGGTTCTACTCTTTACTTAGCCCATGATCACCTAAGGAGTTGTAGGAAAAAAACATTGCCACTCAAAATTTCATATTTCTGTCTCATGGTTTGGGTTTAGTTTAATTTTTTCTTTTTTTGTTTTCTTTATTCTTTCTGTGTACTGTCTCTTAACACTTGACAGTTTGTGCATAGAAGTAAATAGTACGAGGGATAATGAATTTCTAGTCTCTTCATAAAAAGTCATTTAGGTTTACATTTTCTAAGTAGAATTAATTTCATCTATTTTTCTTGAGTAATGTCAATATAGTCGGCTCTTCAGGAAGTACTTGTTTGGAAAGTCTCATCTAAGTAGTTTGAAAAGAAAGGAATGTTCATTATCTGGCAGGATTCTCTCACAGTAACTTTATACCAAACATTTTTTTCTCCCCCATTGTGCTTCTGGAAATTCCAGACTTGCTGCTTTGAAAAGGTATATGCTCTCTACAGTCACAAAATGACTGTCCTTTGGTGTGGTAAATAACTCAGCTTCGAAGGTCCAGAAACTTGATTTTGTCAGTAGTAATTTAGAGTGGATCCATCTCTAGGGGACATATTTATGCTAGTGTAACTTAAAAATACCACTTAAAGGATGCCTGGGTGGCTCAGTTGGTTAAGCAGCTGCCTTCCGCTCAGGTCATGATCCCAGCGTCCTGGGATGGAGTCCCACATCGGGCTCCTTCCTCTGCCTCTGCCTGCTACTTTGCCTGTGCTCGCAAGCTCTCTCTCCCTCTCTCTCTGACAGAAAACAACAACAACAACAAAAAAACCACTTAATTTTATGAGGTGTATAAATGTTAAAAGGACTGGGTACTTGATGTTGATTTCTCCTAAAAGGAATATTCAAAGGGGAAAATGAAGTAGGCAACTAAATATAAGGTTTCCCTTAATTCCCCTATGAGATGATCCAAAAAAAATTTCGGCCTCCTAAAATATTTGCATTTTTAGGGATGTTGTTAAATGTCTTTTAATACTAAATTTGTTAATACGGTTACGTATTGGTATCTTAAATTTAGTATAAGTCTTTTTGTTTAATGAAATTCTTTTAATTTCCTCTCTGGTGTTAGTGTTTTGTTGTTAATAGGACCATTTTTTGAATCATTAACAACAGCATATATCGTCTTTTTTAAAAAAATTATTTATTTATTTGACAGAGAGAGATCACAAGTAGGCAGAGGCAGGCAGAGGGAGGGAGAGGCAGGCTCCCTGCTGAGCAGAGAGCCTGATGCAAGACCTTGAGATCATGATCTAAGCTGAAGGCCAAGCTTAACCCGCTGAGCCACCCAGGCGCCCCAAATCTTTCCTTTTTTAAAAAAAGTAATTTTTTTTTAAAAGTAATTTTTACCATATGACGTTCTACAGGTAATCAGAACTAGTTTTGGTAAAGATCGTTTCAGGTTATTGAGTCTTCGTCATTGTTACTAAAAGAAATTTGGGGGAATACTCTTTCATAAGAGACATTATTTAATAGAATATAAGATGGCTTCCTCTTTTTTGAAGATGAATTCAGGTAATAAAACCCTGACTTAAGTTTGTGAATATCAGAGTAAAGGAAGTTGGTACATGATTTTAGTAACTACCTGTGAATGTCTGGAACATCATCCATCTTTAAATAAATGACCCACTCCCCTCAGTGATATGTAGTAAATTCTAATTATAGTGACTTTCCATTTATAAATTCTAGTCCCTAGACTATTGGTTAAATTCTCTTCTGGCAGGGTACAATGAAGTTAATTTCATTTTAACAAAATTGATATTAGGTTAAGTCCTCAATAGTTTAGGTTTGCAAATATACTAATGCAACAAACCTGTTTTCCTGAAGATGCAAATTAGTTATCTTATTTAGACTTCAGATGTTTTTAAAACCTTTTCACAACTTTTTGGTAGTCTTAGATTTTGTCATTTGTATAATTTGCTAGTTTTTATTCATCATGTTTTGGTTCTTAATTTGTTATTTTTACTTTAGACTGCTTTGTAATTGTACTTAATGCACAGGTGGTATTGGTTTCCATTTATATTCGAGAAAGGTTTTGGGCGGAGATGATTTGCTTTTGGTCCTGAAGTTAATAATTCTATTTATTCTGTGTATTTTAATGGCTTAACAGCTAATTTTTAAAGAAGGTGTAATATTTGTATTTCACATTAGTTTGAGTACATAATTTGTATGTATTTTTTTAAATAAAGGATGTAATTTTTACTCAGTTAAAATATGAAAATAGGAAGTCAAGTATATATCTAATGTCCTCTTCCCGGTTAGGTAATGATCATATAAGGCTAATGGAACCAAAAATGTTCTAAATTGCAGTTAATCTTTTCATTTAGACTTAAATCAGAATCAGGAAAGTCTCCAGTTAAATTGCTTCTTTAACTCAGTTGCTTATGTGACCTCATCATAATCACTAGAATAACTTCTTATATTTATAATTGGTGGCCAAGCTTAGTAAAGTTGATGTGGATCTAGATCTTTGGCAATTAAGGGCCACCCCAAGGTGCTGTATTTTGAGAAATTTGTCAAGAAAATGAGCTGGGGACAGTGAGTAGCTACTGTGGACCAGAGTTTT
This sequence comes from Taxidea taxus jeffersonii, assembly GCA_003697995.1. Lineage (NCBI taxonomy): Eukaryota > Metazoa > Chordata > Mammalia > Carnivora > Mustelidae > Taxidea > Taxidea taxus. Next base: position 21,785 of record RCUC01123372.1, read on the forward strand.
GAGGGCTCATGTAAATTCCAATATAGGAATATATTTATCTTATTTATTTATTTATTTATTTTTAAAATCAAATTTATTTATTTATTTACAGACAGTTTACAAGTAGGCAGAGGGGCAGGCAGAGAGAGGGTTGAGGGGGAAGCAGGCTCCCTGCTGAGCAGAGAGCCCGATATGGGGCTCGGTCCCAGGACCCTGAGATCATGACCCCGAGCCGAAGGCAGAGGCTTTAACCCACTGAGCCACCCAGGCACCCCAGGAATATATTTTAAATTAGAAATTGAAATTACTATTTTTTGTATTTCGATTAAACTGTATTAAGATAGTAATGTTACTAAATTGAATACTTTTAAGCTATCCTGACTGCTAAGTGACTAAATTATGAATTATGAAATAGAATAAGATTGCAGATTAATAAAAATTTTGAATGTTTCAAATCTTCATTTCTTTTTTTTGTTGTTTTTTTTTAATTTTTAATTTTTTTTTTTTTTTACGATTTTTTTTTAAAATTTATTAGTTAGAGAGAGGGAGCACAGGCAGACAGAGAGACAGGCAGAGGCAGAGGGAGGAGCAGGCTCCCTGCTGAGCAAGGAGCCCGATGTGGGACTCGATCCCAGGACGCTGGGATCATGACCTGAGCCGAAGGCAGCCGCTTAACCAACTGAGCCACCCAGGCGTCCCTCAAATCTTCATTTCTTAACTGCAGATAACTGGGAAAAATAATGAAACCACTTCCCTTCCTCATATTGTGAGATCATACATTAGTATCCAATGCTCAGAGATTTTCTTTATTATTTGTTGGATTTTCTTTATTATTTGTTTTTTATTTTATTTATTTACTTATTTTTTAAAGATTTTATTATTCATTTGACACAGAGAGAGAGAGATCACAAGTAGGTAGAGAGGCAGGCAGAGAGAGAGAGAGAGAAGCAGGCTCCCCGCTGAGCAGGGAGCCAGATGCGGGGCTCGATCCCAGGACCCTGGGACCATGACCCGAGCTGAAGGCAGAGGCCTTAACCCACTGAGCCACCCAGGCGTCCCTATTATTTGTTTTTAATAACTTGAATGCTGTGTGTGAAACCATTCATATTTTGTAAGGTGATGGTCTCAGTGGTGGCTTACTGTTAAATAACAAAATTAAGTCTCCTCTCTACCCTTTTCTTCTTTGAAGCTTGGGTTTAATATTGTGTTTTCTTATTCTTTGCTGAATTCTGTTTTATTCCAGACATGCTGGTGTCTACACAGCAGAAGAAGTTGCTCTGATAATGCGTGAGAAGCTAATTCGTTTGCAGTCTTTGTACATCGATCAGTTTAAACGACTTCAGCATCTGCTCAAAGAGAAGAAGCGACGTTATTTACATAATCGCAAAGTGGAACATGAAGCTCTAGGCAAGTTTTTTTATGCTAGTCCCAACCAGCTATTTGTGGGTTCACAATGTGAATTTGGTAGTAGTTAGCTTTATCTGTCTTGGTACCTGGAGTGAAGGAGAATATGCTTTTGAAAATAGCTGTCTTATGGCCAGAGCTTACCCTGTTTATTTCTTGTTAATTTGGAGCAGCCATCCTTTATTGGTTGCTTGGCACATAACATCTTGACTGTTGTGACTAATCAGGTAGTAGTCTCCTGACTGGCCCAGAGGGACTTTTGGCCAAAGAACGAGAGAACTTGAAGCGTCTGAAGTGTCTTCGGCGGTATCGCCAGCGTTACGGAGTGGAAGCCTTATTACATAGGCAGCTGAAGGAACGCAGAATGCTGGCCACAGATGGTGCTGCCCAACAGGTAATTTGTGTTTATACCTCTAAGGGGTATGTATTTGCTTTGTTTACTAAGTTAGGATAATAGTCAAAACGCTGTACAGTCTTGGCTCTGAAATCTGACTTAATTGGACGTGGGGTAAATTGAAAAGAGCACTTGAGTCCAGAGACTCCTAATTTTGAGGTTGTCCTGTGTTGAGTTTTTTAGCTTTTAAGGATGTACCTTTCTTATATAAGTATCTATTCTCATAGATAATTCGTTGTATTTTCCCTCCTTCCTTCCTCTTTTTCTTTTTTTTAAAAAAAGAGACAGACAGAGAGAGAGTGCATGTGAGTGGGGTGGGGGCAGAGGGAGAGAATCTTTAAGCATACTCCCCTCTGAGCAGGAAGCACAGCATGGGCTCAATCTCTCAATTCATGAAATCATGACCAGAGCTGAAACAAAGAGCTGGATGCAAACTGAGCCACCCAGATGCTCCAGTTGGTTGTATTTTTTTTTTTTTTTTTTTGATGGTTGGTTTGTTTGATTTATCTGTTTTCTCCATTGTAGGCTCACACGACTCGTTCTAGTCAGAGGTGCTTGGCCTTTGTGGATGATGTTCGGTGTTCCAATCAGTCTCTTCCAATGACCAGACACTGCCTTACCCGTATCTTTTTTATTCAGTTCAACTTGCTAGCTAAAGGCTGGTGGGAATCTCTGACAGTTTGCTTAATTGAAGGCCTTTGTTTTCCTTTGGCCCTGAATCAAGGCCAGTAGCTTGCTGAAGCTGTTGGTTTCAAGCAGGAGCCTAAAGAAATGTCTTTCTATGGTCTGTTGGCCATTTCAAAACTTTGGAAATGTAATGGTCAATTCATTAGAAAGAAACATCTGAGTCATTGGAGATAGCGGTGGGCCAATATTTATTAGATTAGTATTGGGATTCCAAAATACAGAGATCCGTCACACACGCACACACACGCACACACACACAATTAATACAGGTTTTCCACCAGAAAAAAGTCGGTTCTGAACTGTGACCTTTCTTTGAGAAGTATCCTTTTGTATGGTCAGGGCCCTAATTTGTATATTTTAGACTTCATTCAAATTGAAAACTTACTATTTCCAAAAATAGAATGATTCCACTCCCCAACCTCCCAGTTAGTTTACCTTTGAACCATCATAGCATCTCTTGATTCTGCTATGAGACCACATTTACGGTCAGTTTGTAAGACTTTCTGAGTTTATTGGATTGTGAAAGTTCATCCTTATTACGGATATCAAGAAAGTACTTTCACAGTAAAATCACTTGTTAAGTATGACAATCTTTATTATCTGAAAGGCTTAAATCTTGCTGGATTTCATTTGCCTGGCAAGAGATATAAAATATTTGGAAATGAAGTTTATCTTTTTTAAATATCTTTTTTTTTTTTAAAGATTTTATTTATTTATTTGACAGACAAAGATCACAAGTAGGCAGAGAGGCAGGCAGAGAGAGGGGGAAGCAAGATCCCCGCTTGAGCAGACAGCCTGATGCGGGGCCCTCGGACCATGACCGGAGCCGAAGGCAGAGGCTTAACCCACTGAGCCACCCAGGCGTCCCAAGTTTATCTTTTTTAATAGGAAAAGAAAAAGAATCTTCTCCTGGTCATCTGAGAGGAAAAAATTGTTTTCTGTTCTGTTTGAATATTTTTTACCAGTTTATTAATTATTATAATATCTGATAAAGGATTATTATCCTTAATACACAAATTGCTTGGTGCAAGGTAATTAAAAACTAAAGATAAATGCTCAAAACAGTTGGGCAAAGGATGGCTCAGTGTTGAAAAATTTATCTTCACTGTACATAAGTGAAACAGGAAATAAAATTTTTAATCTATGAATTTGATACTTACATATATATATTTAACGAATGAGTGGATTTCAAGTTGAAATTGAGGTGAGGTTGTGGTGAATGAGTCCTAAATACTGCCAGTGGGAAGATCAAGTGGTACAAGCTTTTTAGAGAGGAGCTTGTCAGTATTCATATTGTTTGATATAATGTTACCTTGGAATTTATCTTAAGGATATAATCGAATGTAGACCGATATTTTTACATAAAATTCCTTCAACTGGAGACAGCCTTTAAATTTTCAGAAATGGGGTACAGAGAAGAAAATTATGATGTAACATTATATGGAATATGTTTAGGCAATAAGCATTAGATTTAACAAAATTTATGAATGACATAGGAAAGCGATTGTGACAGAAATAGGATGTGAAATTACATATAATCAAATACTGGGAGGGGAATTAATAGAAATTGACTGCTTTTTGTTGGTGGGGTTATGAATGCCCTTTATTCCTCTGCCTTGTACTTTCCAGGTTTTCTTCAGTGAGCGTGAATTACTTTAAATCAGAAAAAGTCAGTTTACAGATACTGAGGAATATTTTAGACTTAAAATATTATACTCAAATGGTTTATTAGGTTATTAATATTTTAAAAAAAGAAAGTTGAAAATGAAATGTATTTGAAAAGAGAAGGGAAGTATGATTTCTTTTGTTTTATGCTTTTTTCCTTTCCACTCCATAGTTGCTTAAGTCACTTACCCTTCCTTAAGTCCTTATCCCAGAGAAAGATGCGACTGACATTGGTGACCTGTTAACTCTTTACACTGGTCTAATGGAGACAGCACTGGACTGAAAGTGAAGGACCCAGACTCTAGTTGTAGGTCAACCATTCCCTTCTCTTTGTCTCTCTTGTCCCTGTTGGAAAGGAAAGGGGGTGGAGGAGGAGGATGGGTGCGGGTTTTTCCAGGATATTGTATTAAATAAGAGACTTGTGAAAGTCCTTTGAATTCCATGAAAAAAGTTCTGATTAAAACATTTAATTTAATGGGTTGATTTTAAGTATTAATAATTTAATAAGATTGGACATTTTAAGCACATTGGAGACTAGGTTTTCTTAAGCACATAGAGAATGCAAATCTGGTTGTTCCCGTTAGATTCATGTGTTTGTTCATTTGATTGTTCATTTTCATTTAATAAATATTGTTTACTTTGTACTGTTTACTGTTCCTTTAGAGAAGTGGTTCTTAACTGGGGACCATTTTATCCCCATTTGGTGATGTGTGGAGACAGTTTCGCTTGTTACAATTTAGGGATGAGAGTGCTACTGACATCTAGTGGGTAGAGGCCAGGAATGATGCTAAGCATCCTACAATGCACAGGCCAGCCAGTGATGTCAGTACAATTACGGTTGTGAAACCCTGTCTTAAGAGTTTAGCAGTTTCTAAGAATTGATTGAAACAAATGGCTTTATTCAAGAAGTTTTATTTGGCTTAAAAATAAAATACATGCTAGACTTTTTAATTTTTTAGATATTACCTTAAAATTTGGGAGGAAAATTTACCCATAATTCTATAATCCTGTGTACAATTAGTTCATAGAAAATTGTAGCTTCTGGTTTAAAAATAAGCCCACATTTGAAATAACAGTTGTCTGTTAATCTAGGGGGAAACCGTGTAGTTAAGATTTCAGGAAATAGTTATCACTTGAATAAAAACATTTCATGGAGAGAGTAGCTTGAACTAAATTTTATTGTTTATCTAATCAGTTTAATTGTGATTCATCCTACAGAGCTGCTTTGCCAACTTGAAAACTTGCCCTTTTCTCTAGAAGTTGTTAGTTCTCCTGGAGTGATCCTGGGGTACTTGCTTTCTATGGGTCCTCATAAGCAAAATTATCTTCTTTCCTTTCTCTGTAGGACCATGGCAGAACTCTCCTGCACTAGCATCCCTCTCCCCCCAAAAAGCAAGGGGGCATGGAAACTTATTTTTATTTTTTCTCTATTACTAGATCTTCTATTTTCCCCAGTTTCCCGCTGCTTTAAACATATGTAAACATTTTGGAAACAAGATTCAAGAAGTTTTTGCGATTTTTTTTTTTTTTTTTTGCCAGTGTACTTAACAGAGCAGAAACAACACCATATCTCTTGATTCTTGGGAGGCCTTGGTATCGTTTCAGCAAGCTATTTGCCTTTGCCATAGCATGTTTCTTAGGAATAGATACAGATTCCTAGGATTGTTACTGCTGTTTGTTTAGCAGTGTTATCAGATGTTTTGTGTTTGACTCTCCTAAGTGATAACAAGATTAATGTCTCTAGTTTAAATGACTGGGAATCCTGAAGTGTAATTTGGGGACTAGATTTAAATTACTGGTAGAGCTGGAATTGGATGCTAGTGAATGACACTTTGAGAAGAACTTTGAAAAAATTGCTGTTTGATTCTGTTTCACATGTAACCAGTTGTCTTCTGTAGTGCAGACCTTGAATTTTACATGGCAGACAACACTTGTATTTTGTGCCTCTAGTAGATCCATTTTATTTCCCTTGACCGTTTTTCTACAGATATTTGTCAGGACACGAATCAGGTTCTCTTCAAATGCTGCCAGGGGTCTGAAGAGGTACCCTGCAACAAACCAGTTCCTGTAAGCCTCTCTGAGGATCCCTGCTGCCCACTGCATTTCCAGTTGCCTCCTCAGATGTATAAGCCCGAGCAGGTACTGTCTGTGCCAGACGATCTGGAAGCCGGCCCCATGGATCTGTACTTGAGTGCTGCCGAGCTTCAGCCCACTGAGAGTTTACCTCTGGAGTTCAGTGATGTAAGTTAGAGAAGCTCTGCTCTGGTTGGCCCTTGAGGCAAGGCCTTATTTATTAATGGTGAGACTAGGTTTGTCTTTTGTGGCCAGGAGACTTGATAAAGTTTTTGAAATGCTACATGTATGGTTGTGTTTGTATGTTAGCATATTAATTTAGGGACTGTTAAGTTGGCAGAGGTTTTTCTTTATCTGAGGGAATGATAAGGAATTAAATTGTTAACTATGGGAAGCTGGAAAGTCAAGATTGTTTTGGATTTAGTATGGCCAGGAAACTTGGTACCCATCCACAAGGTGAGTGACTCACTAGAATGAATAGTACATATGAATTCTCATATCTACTCTTGACAGTTTTAAGCTGTGTGTTTGCTCTGTAGTAGTAAATTTTCATTTTCAGGTTAATACATCCCCGAGGAAATGACTCTAAACTTAGCTCTGGCTGCTGGCTTTTATTTTTGATGTGTTATTGTAGATTCTGTTGTGAATGGACTAGAACAACAGTGATCTCTTTTTAAGTATTTACAGCCTTCTAAGTGTGTACACTACTTTTTTAAGCTTGTTCCTCAGTTGGTCCCAACCCATTAACCCATCTCTGATTTTATTTGTTCCCATAGTTAGCACTATCCTACTGTTGGACTCAGCATAACATCTGAGATGACATAGCATCTCTGTCTTAGCACTTTAGTTAATATTTAGTTTCTAGATAAAGGTCTTCACTATTTGTTCTGAAGATAAGTCTGAATTTCATAATAAAGTTTTGTATATAACCATGACATGTTTAATGTAACAAATATAAATGGAAAATTTAATATAGTTTGCAAGATTATTTACTAATGGTAGAAGCAAAGTTTGGGTGGCTTCAAGGGTATTGCTTGTTAAAAAGGACAGGGTAATATCTGAAAAAGAAAGGTGATATTAAGAAGAAACTGGTTCTAATTTTTTTTTTTCATGATCCCCTCCCTCCGTTTTGGTTACATATGATCTGTAGGCTTATTAAACTTCTTTTCATTATTTCATTTATAATAAAGTTATCATTTTTATTATAATCCTGATTATAATTGCTTTTTAAAAAAATTTCTTTAACACAGATTTCATAGAATATGAAAACTAGAAAGGGACCTTATATACTTCAGTACCTTCCAAGTTTTTCCATTGAGATTATGTTGAAGAGCGTAAATGAACAGATAGCCCTTTGTTGATAAGGACAGAGTTTTGTTCACTTCCCTTCATTTTAAATGTGAAGAAAATGCAGAGGTGCTATCTTTTTTTTTTTTTTAACTTAGTAACATGAGCAAATTTATAAGGTCTGAAAATTAACCTAATAAGCACTGTATCACTGCATTCCTTTCAGATAATAATGTAAATATGTAGAAACTAGCACATGTATTTCATGTAGATGGATTAGGGTAGTAACTTTTATTTCATTTGATAATTAATTTTTTAGAGCCATTTCTGTTTTGACTGTTTTGCTTTTCCCCTTTCACCTGTTCTTGCCGTATTATTATTGCTCTTTGGAGAATTTTTACACAAAATATTAGAGATTATAAGATTTGTGATTATATGTAAAACTGACATTTAAGGAATCTTAATTTTAAAAATATTTAGGGGCACCTAGTGGTTCAGTCAGTTAAGGGTCTGACTCTTGGTTTCGGCTCAGGTCATGATCTCTGTCCTGGGATCCAGCCTCACTTCAGGGTTCTGTGCTCAGCCAGGAGTCTCTTTGGCCTTCCTTCTCTCTTCTCTCTGCTCCTCCTCCTGCTTGTGTGTGTGTTTGTGCATATGAGCGCGCTTTCTCTCTCTCTCAGATAAATAGCATCTTTAAAAATATTTAAAAACATTGTCAAATCTGTTTATTCTTATTGCTTGGATTTTTTTTTTTTTTTCTTCAAAAGAATGTGTGAGAAGTAACCTTACTTTCTGCATTCCAATGGGTTTTTAAGATGGACCTTTGATGTTAGAAGTTTAAAATGATAATCATTTGGGGCACCTGGGTGGCTCAGTGGGTTAAAGCCTCTGCCTTCGGCTCAGGTCATGATCTCAGGGTCCTGGAATCAAGCCCCGCATCTGGCTCCCTGCTCAGAGGGGAGCCTACTTCCTCGTCTCCCTCTGCCTGCCTCTCTGCCTACTTGTGATCTCATATCTCTCTCTCTGTGTCAAATAAGTAAATACAATCTTTTTTTTTTTTAAGATTTTATTTGTTTATTTGACAGAGATCACAAGTAGGCAGAGAGGCAGGCAGAGAGAGAGGAGGAAGCAGGCTCCCTGCTGAGCAGAGAGCCCGATGTGGGACTCGATCCCAGGACCCTGGGATCATGACTTGAGCCGAAGGCAGAGGCTTTAACCCACTGAGCCACCCAGGCACCCCTGAATATCTATTTTCTTTACAAAACATTTCCATACCATTGTCGTCTTGAGACTTGGGAAACTTCATGCCTCATGGGTTCTTTTATTTTCATTTGTTCATTTATTTTTTCATTTGCCAGAGAGAGAGTGCAAGAGCGCACACAGGCAGAGGGAGCAAGGAGGCCAACTGGGGGCTCCATCCCAGGCCACCCAGGTGTCCCTAAATGGGTTCTTTCAAATGCCAAGTTAATTATATGTATAATAATTGTGCATAGTAAAAGAATTGAAGAGAACATTTTACAGGCTTAACCAAATGAGAATACTGGTTTCTGTGTATACTACAGAAGTTTCTAGGGGCATCTGGCTGGCTCTGTCAGTTTAGTGTGGGACTCTTGGTTTTGGCTCAGTTCATGATCTCATGGGTTGTGAGACTCCGCTTGGAGAGCTTGAAGATTCTCTCCGTTTGCCCCTCCCCGCCACTCAGCACTCTCATAAATGGATGACTGAATGGAAAAATAAATAAATAGTTTCTAACACATCTGAAATAGATGTTGGGTAGCTGACCATATCCTTTTCTGAATTTCTGCTTAAATTGAGCAGGCTTAAGTGTCGTGCATTTTTATTTTATTTATTTATTTTTTGGTCATACATTTTTAAATTAATATTATTTACCTTAATTATAGTGCAGTGTGATACTTAATTTGGTAATTAGCACATCAAAGAAAGGGATTCACATGGTTAGACTTAATTTAAAAGCATAGAACTAAGTCTGTTGTAAAGCTGGATTACTGGAAACAGCCTCTATAAAGTGGATTGGGCATAGGGGAGTAGAAGCCTTTTGTAATTTCACTCTTGGGAAGGGAGTTTTGCAGTAGACTCTTGGTAGCATGAAAGTTAGTTTGACACATTGTGGCTTTGCCATGATTTTGGCCCTGAATCAAGACCAGTGGTTTGCTGTAGCTGTTGGTTTCAAACAGGAGCCAAGAGTAATGTGTTTCTGTGGTCTGGTAGCCATTTAGCATCCCAGTGTGAGTGGCTCCTTCAGTTGGAAGAACATAGTTTATGGAATATGATTTTCTTTCTTTTATTTTTCTCTTTTAGTATTTATTTGAGAGAGAGGAGAGGGGGGAGAGCAGCACTGTGGGGGGGAGGGGAAGACAGAGAAGCAAACTCCCCACGGAGCAGGGAGCCTGACATGGGGCTCCATCCCAGGACATCAAGATCTCAAGATCTCAAGATCGTGACCTGAGCAGAGGGCAAATGCTTAACCAACTGAGCCCCTGAGATGCCTCCCCCCCTCCCTTTTAAAAGCAGTTGAAGTATGTTTTGTTTAAGAATTAGGGATTTCGTGGAGGGGATAGGGGCTTAATCCAGGTAGTACTTCTTAGCTCACGGGGACCGTTAGGGCATTAATCAAGCAATCTCATATTGTCGTCTTTTTTTTTTTTTTTTTTTTTTGGTAAGCTCTGTGCTCACCATGGGGCTTGAACTTAGAACCCTGAGACCAGGAGTTGCATGCTTTACCCACAGAGTCAGCCAGCCACCCTGTATATTGTCTAATCTTTGAAAGCAGTGTTTTATTTTAGTTTGTGATTATGCTGATTGTCCATATTAGGTTTACCACTGGTGAACTTAGATGGTGACTACAGTTAGTCTTAGAAGGAATATACTTTTTTTTAAATAAAATTTTTTTGTAAAATGTTTATAACATGAAATTTACTGTTAACCATTTTTACGTGTACAGTTCGTGGTGTTACATATATTCACAGTATTGAGCAGCTGTCACCATTGTGCATCTCTAGAATTTTTCTCTCAGCCTCAAGACTGTGCCCGTTGAACTGTAACTCCTGCTTCCTCTCTCCCTCCAGCCCTTGGTAGCTACCATTCTACTTTTTTGTCTCTGAATTATTCTATTTGAAAATACCTTTTTTTTTTTTTAAGCTAGTACAGTGGTCTGTGCTTTATACTCAACAGCAAGCAAAAGTTTTTAGAGCTTTTGGATCTTATCCCATTTGTTGGACATTCTGGGAAAAATCTTTTTTTGGTTAAAGGTAGGCAAGGGGGTGAGAGAAATATGGGAAAATTGCTTTGAGGTTTATTGAAAAATATGCTAGCTTCAGTTTACTGGTTCCCTTGGTTTTACTGATAGGCTTTTTTTCTCTTTCTTTTCCTAGGACTTGGATGTTGTGGGTGACGGTATGCAGTGCCCTCCTTCACCCTTACTTTTTGATCCTTCACTAACCCTTGAAGATCATTCAGTCAAAGAAATTGCCGAAGGCCCGGTGGATATTCTGGCAAGTGAAGGACAACCCCATCCAGGCACAGGTCTCCCTGCTGGCTATGGCTAGCATGTACTCCCAGTGTGGGGTTGTCATCACAAGTAGACTATACAGGGGCCCCAGATGGCAGTTCTCTAAATGGGTCCTTAAAGAGAGCACCACTAGTCCCAGAATTTCAGAGAGCAGAATGCGTGTTTCTTTAGTTAACTAGAAGAGATTAAGACAAGGAATCTACATAAATCACAAGTGGTTCTTTTTAAAGGGAGAGTTCAGCACTGGAATTGTTTTTATCATAGCATAAGGACAAGTCATGTGATTCAGCTTCTTTCTTTGAGCCTTGGGTGGGGTACTGATGGCCCTGACTGAAGACTAGCAGTTGTACTGTAGCTGTTTGTTTCAAGCAGAGGCCCAGAGGACTGTCTTCCTGTGATCTCCTGCCTGTTCTGGAACCTCAGCAGAGAATGGCTGTTTCATTGGAAGAAACAACCCATAGCTCTCCCTCCCATTGGGAGGGCCTCAGGAATGCTACCTGTCTTGGCGGCTGACTCCAAGGATCAGAGATAGTACAGTATGGGGAAGAGCAACCTCTCAGTTACTGTATTTCTGCTGTCATGATCTTGATAAGTCACATTCATGTTTCAGACCATAATGAATGGATTTGTAACCAAAGTGACTTCCTTTTAACAGGGCCAGATGCAGATGGCTGGAGATGGGTACAGATCACAGGGGTCTCGAAATTCTGAGAAAGCCTCTGCACCACTGCCTCAGAGCGGACTGGCTACTACAAATGGGAAATCAGAACCCTCTTCTATCAGTTGATGATTTGTTTGGGGAACCATTTATTTGACTTTGGTGGATTTGAATTTTCCATCCTTTAAACAAGTATTTATGACTCTCACTGAAGGACACCTCCAACTATGGCTTTGTTTTTCCTCTGGGTTATTGAGTGCTGTAGTCAAACATAAACCAGATTTGTTGGGGAGGGACCAAGGGTGTCTTCCCACTCTGTGCAGGGAAGAGAGAGTTGATTCCTGTCAGAGCTGCTGGGACTGAGAGAATATTTGGGATTGTGCCTAAGGGGAGAGACATCTTTGTAGTGGGAATTCCCAGGTCCAGGCACAAATACGCATAGGTGTTTAGGTAGGAGATGTGTACCTTTGGGTTATTAATGGAACCCAGTGTCTGATTATCTAATGGCCTGTGTTTTAGCCTTTCTTCACCTTTCACCTGATTGGTAATCTGAACCCCTCCTTCCTCCACTGAACTCTGACCTATCATCTCTGAGAATAGCCCACAGGACTGGGCCCTCTTTAATCATCCATCTTGCTTCTAACCTATGTAAATTTCTGTAGTGGCTATCTTATGTAAAATATAAAAAAAAATTATTGTATATAGTTTCTATTAAATGTTAAAGTGTTATGAAAAATGTAAAACAATTGAATGCATGTTTTCTTTGTATTTGAATGTGTATATATATTTTTTGGGTCCTTAGGGAGTTGTATCTGATGGGAAAGGGAAAAACAGGACAGGTTAACTTCCATTCCAAGAAGTAAAATACATTTTCAGGAACTTGGTTTGGTTTGGAAGGTAAGATAAAAACCTGTAAGAAGTAAATGGAAACGGGTGGAACTTCCTTATTAAAGCCTACCAGTTTTAGAAATCTTCCTTCTTTTCATTCTGCTCTTTGTGCCACCTACTCCCATTTGCATTTCTTTCCTTCCAATTAATGTCTGATTATCATCTCAAAATTCCCCAGAGCTAGGAATGTATGTAAAAAACTTGCTTTGAAGTTGAGCCTGATGCAGGATCAGAGATAGGTACAAACTGTCAAGATCATTTTGATGATGAATCTAAAGATAGGGTTAAAATAAAAGTTCACTTAGGACTGAGTTACCTATACCTATGCTAGAAGTTGTCTGTTACAGGCATGCCTTGGAAATATTGTAGGTTAGGTTCCAGACCACTGTAGCCAAAATAAATACCTTGATAAAACACATCAGGTGAATTTTCTGGTTTTCCAGCACATATAAAAGTTACACTGTACCGTAATCTACTGTGTAATAGCGTTATGTCTTTAAAAAGTCATAGCTTAGTTAAAAAATACTTTATCGCTAAACAATGCTAACCATCATCTGAGCTTTCAGCAAGTGGTAATCACTGAACACAGATTATCATAACATATATAATAATGAAATCGTCTAAGATTTATGAATGTGACACGACACAAAGTGAGCAAATGCTTTTGGGAAAATGGTGCCAGTACATTTGGTCGATGCGGGGTTTCCACAAACCTTCAGTTTGTAAAAGAATGCAGCATCTGCGAAGTGCAATAAAGTGAAGCACAGGAAAACGTGTGCCTGTAATTGTCCCTGGACCTTTGTTAAAGTGCTGCCCAGCTGACAAGTAGCCCTGTGATCTTCGTGGCTGTTACCATGCTCTATCCTGGCCTGCAGAAGGCTCGTTGAACTTCGTGATGTTGGAGCCCTTCTTACCTGATGGCTTTGGTGAATGGGAATGTCCTCTCTCTCACATAATGGACCCATTTTGGCATATTCTCTTTGCACCTTTTGATTCCTTTGCTAGGGCAATGGCAGCATATCACATTGCTGAGTGTTTGCTATTATTTTTTTCCAGGTTTCCTAAAGGCACCCCTGCAGCTTGTTTACCCCCATTCCCTGGGCTCCCTGGCCAAGGTGTTCAATTATGAGTACCAAGAACATGCTTCCAAGCCGGTGACTTCTTACAGTTTTATGTCCTGGTCCTCTTGATTAGGCACTTTCAAAATCCAAGTCCAGGGGTATTCCCCAGTCTTCTACCAATACCTGCTAGCTAGTTCTTACAGTTCTTTGAGGTACAATTTCTTTGCTCCCTTATCAGGCCCAGTGCATTACCAGCTGGGTCATGCTGGGATTTAACCCTGCATTTTGGCCTGGCAGAAAAGAAATGAGGTGGAGGCAGCTTTGTGGGAAGAAGAGGACATGTTTTGTGAGAATGGCCCTCTTTTTTTTTTTTTTTAAGCATTTTTATTTATTTGACAGAGATCACAAGTAGGTAGAGACAGGAAGGGAAGCAGGCTCCCTGCTGAGTAGAGAGCTGATGTGGGGCTTGATCCCAGGACCCTGGGATCATGACCCAAGCCAAAGGCAGAGGCTTTAACCCACTGAGCCACCCAGGTGCCCCAAGAATGGCCCTCTTTAAGAGAGTCTTCTGCATGGGGGAGGTGCTCGCTCTTGCTAGGGAGTGATAGGCCACTTCTGTGAACATGATTTGGTTCGTGGAAGTCTGCAGAGCCAGTATTCTTGGGAGCTTCCATCCAGATGTCTTAATAACATATGTTAGGGTTTCAGGTTTTTCCAGTCAGGCTCCTGAGCTTAGCATAACAGTACCACTTGGAGCATTTAGGCTTTTCTGGAATTCAACTCATTAAGTCCTCAGCCTGCCACTCAGCTGTGAGTGCTTCTGTGCTGCAGGTGAAAGAGGCCTCCTTTTAAGAAACGTCTTTGTCTCTCCCACTTCCCCATTTAGCTTTTTAGCTTTTTTTTCAGCCTGTAATTCTCCAGAATGTATTCATCATGTAACTGAAAGTTTTTACCTTTGACCACCATCACCCATTTCCACCACCCCCGCTCCTGTCTGGCAATCACCAATCTGCTCTGTTTCTATGAATTTGGTTTTTTTCGAGTCCATGGGTAGGTGGGATTATACAGTATTTGTCTTTGTCTGGCTTATTTTACTTACCATAATGCCTTCAAGGTACATCCATATTGTCCTAAATGGCAGGATTTATCCAGGAAGTCTTGTGACCAGTGTGTGTTTGGGATAAAGATAGGTTAATGCCTTCAGATTCCAGCAACCAGGGATGGTGTGTAATGGGTGAGGTCATAGTCTCAGTCTTTGAAATCTAGCTTCCTCTAAGTGGAGAGAGTATTTCCTGGATTCCCTGTTACTTTATTTTCCTAACACTTTGAGGTCTGCAACAGGCTCAGCTGCTCCAATCTCACAGCCTGCAGTGATTGGCCACTTTGGTTGTAACCCTAGGTCACCAGGACTGTCCCCATCCTGGCATCAGATAATACTACTCAGCCTCAGTGTTAGCTCACCATGGATGGTTCCATTTTTTTTTTTTTTTTAAGATTTTATTTATTTTTTGACAGACAAAGATCACAAGTAGGCAGAGAGGCAGGCAGAGAGAGGGGAGGAAGCAGGTTCCCCGCTGAGCAGAGAGCCTGACGCGGGGCTCAATCCCGGAACCCCGAGATCATGACCTGAGCCGAAGGCAGAGGCTTTAACCCACTGAGCCACCCAGGTGCCCCTGGATGGTTCCATTTGATAGGTATATCTACCCAGCTTTTCTCAGACTTAGTCTGCTTATTTCCAGATGTCACTTTGATTTTGCTTGTTTAATCACTTGCCCAGGTATCACTGATGCAGCTGAGCTGAAGATGTAGAGATGGGAGTGGGGTGGGGGAAAGAACTGAGGCATATAAGATGGCTTCTGTTTTCCCGGTCTTATATTCCTTCTGCTGATTAGCTATCTGAATGTCCCTTAAACCTCTTCTACCTGTGTCTTGTGGCTTAGTGAATGACAAGCCATCCACCCGGTGACCAGACTGGAGATCTGGAAGTCATCCATTTTTACCCCTCTCTTCTGCCCTCACCCGATTGATCACTGTCACAATTCTTCCTTCATAATATCCTTTGAGTTTGTTTTCTTTCTTCTTCTCTATTGACTTTACCTTATTTTGAGCCACAAATTGCAAACTGATGACTTTTGTACCAGATTTGGCCCATATTTGGTTGTGTGTGTGTGTGTTGCGCAATTTTGAAAATGAGAAGAATGCATTAAAAGTTTCTTGACTGGAAGATCTAGCAATCCTGGGCAATATTCTTGCATGAAAACAATTGACAGGAGCTGAATTGTGGTGGGTTTTTATAGTGACATGTGCTTTTCATTTTCTACAGTTCTCACCTCTCCTGTTGTCTTAGAACTGGCCTATTTTTCATGAGCCTAGAACTTATGTCTGGCTCCTACAGGTCTGGAACTTGCGACCCCTTGTTCTCTCTTGAAAACTCATCTCCCAGCTTTAAGGTTTACCCTTTCTAAATTTATACTGCAGCCAGAACAATTCTTTGAAAGAAGCTTTATTTGGTCATTCTACTGCTTATGCCAACCTCTCACCTTCAGTGTCACCTCACTGTTTTCAGGAAAACACACAAACAGCCTCTTTAGCATGACATTTAAGACCCTTCATGATCTGATCTTAATTATCTAATGGCCGTTGTCCCAAAGAATGTTCTTTCTCTCATGTGCTACTTTCCAGCCATATTCAGCTTCTTGGGTTTATTTGGGAAAAAAAAAAAAAAAAAGCATTATAATATGGCCAAATGGATGGGATTTGAATTCAGAAGGACCTGGATTTTAAAAGTTTGGGGCACCTGGCTGGCTCAGTTGGTAGAGTGTGCAACTCTCCATCTTGGGGTTGTAAGTTCCAACCCTGTGTTTGGTGTAGAGATTACTTTAAAAATAATTAAAAAATAAAAATAAAAAATGTGCTGAACATTTCTTTTTGTAGCTAGTGCCAGATTAATTGATTTCCTTTCTATTTCTGGTTTGCTAAGTAAAAAAAAAAAATCACATTGATACTGAGTTTTATTAGAAAAATTCTCCATCTATTGAGATGATTATGATTTTTCTTCTTTAATATGTTGAAACAGATTTATTTCTAATTTTTTAAAAAAAGACTTTATTTATTTGTTTGACAGAGAGAGATCACAAGCAGGCAGAGAGGCAGGCAGAGAGAGAGGAGGAATCAGGCTCCCTGCCAAGCAGAGAGCCTGATGCAGGGCTCCATCCCAGGACCCTGAGATCATGACTTGAGCCGAAGGCAGAGGCTTAACCCACTGGGTCACCCAGGTGCCCCAATTTATTTCTAATTTTAAACACATTATTCCTTGTATAAACCCAGCTGGTCATAATTTATTAGTCTTACATATTTCTAGATTCCTAGATTTAATTTTTGTATGTATTGGGATTTTTGCATCTGGGTTCATAGGTGATATCAGCCAGTAGTTTTCCTTCCTTGTTTACTGTCATGGTTTTATTGTTCTCATAAAATGAGTTGGACTTCTGTCAACTCTTTCAGTTCTTCAGAATTTGTTTAAGCTTAGAATTATTTCTTCCTTGAATATTTACCAGATCTTGCCTATGGAGACATGGTGCTGCAGGGTTTTTTCCATTGTTTTATTGTTGCTTTTTGTGGATGATACTTATTCTCTGATTCAATTTATTTAATGGTAAATGATAGTTAAATTTACTGTTTTTTCTTGTGTCAGTTTTGCAAGTTATACTTTTTCTAAGAATTTACCCATTTCTTTTTTCTTTTTTTAAGATTTTATTTATTTATTTGACAGAGATCACAAGTAGGCAGAGAGGCAGGCAGAGAGAGAGGAGGAAGCAGGCTCCCTGCTGAGCAGAGAGCCCAATGTGGGCCTTGATCCCAGGACCCTGAGATCATGACCTGAGCCGAAGGCAGAAGCTTAACCAACTGAGCCACCCAGGCGTTCCCAAAGCATATTTTTAAAAAAGCATATACCTTGCCTTTCTTGTCTATCTCCTCTTCACTTATACATAATCACATATAAATTTTATAGTTTATTATTCTATTTTAAAAATGTAAGTGTATATATTTGCATTATCTCTTAAAGACTGGACCTAATGGTGACCTGTATTTCTTTGTTTTAGAACACTCACCCCCTCATCTTTCCCTCATTCATGCCTCAGCCTTATGGTATTCTTTTGATTTGATGATGATGGGCCTGGAGGGAATTTTTATGTGCCAGGATGTGGAGCAGAAGATTTTCAGATACCCAGAGATTACAAGAAATAGGGAAGAACTTTGCCAAAAGACTCTGAATGAGGTGTGAAGCTTGCAGTGTCAGGCTTTGTCCCATGGATTTCATGTGACAGGACAGGGTTGAAATGATATAATGGGAATGGGATTTTATGCAACTAGTGTGTGTTAAAAATGGGCACTTTGGACCATGTACTATTTTCCATGGTGTCCAGCAACAATATAATACTCTAATATTTTGCATGTGAGATGATCTCTTATCTGCCTTATCCTTAGACTCCAAAAGGTCATGCTAA
>ML100134.1:7180-76268 GCA_003697995.1 Taxidea taxus jeffersonii
AGTTGAGAGCTCACTCCTCAGCTCTGTCTCCACAGCCGGCTTCCCCACTCTAATACATGTGAGCTCTGCGACACTCAGACACTCCCGATCTTTCTGTGACCCCGCGGGACCTGAGTCCACGCTGTCCCTGAGAGGTCTTCACCCCATTTTAGCCTCTGGAGCAATGTCCCTCCGTGGAGCAGACTTTTAAGAGTCCTGATTTTGGGGCGCCTGGGTGGCTCAGTGGGTTAAAGCCTCTGCCTTTGGCTCAGGTCATGATCCCAGGGTCCTGGGATCGAGCCCCGCATTGGGCTCTCTGCTCGACGGGGAGCCTGCTTCCTCCTCTATCTCTCTCTGCCTGGCTCTCTGCCTACTTGTGATCTCTTGTCAAATAAATAAATAAAATCTTAAAAAAAAAAAAAAAGAGTCCTGATTTTGTGCTCCGTTGTTCCACCGCTTGCCAGGAGCCAGCCCCTCCCCCCGGGGTCTATCTTCCCCTCGTGTTGGATTCACTTCTCCGCTGGTCCTACCTTTTAGAAAGTGGTCGATTTTCTGTTTCTAGAATTGTTGCTCTTCTTCTCTTCGATCTCCTGTTGGATTTGTAGGTGTTCAGAATGGTTTGATAGGCTATCTAGCTGATCTCCTGCTACTTGATGTTGTCTCAGCCTGCTACTTCTCTGCCATCTTGACTCCTCCCTCCTACCTCTATCATTCTTAAAAATAGAATATATCTATGGCCTAAATATTTTGTCTATTAAGTGGAAATTATTGATGTGGACATAACCATTTGTTTCTGAAAGAAAATTTCTAAGAAAAAAAAGGTTTTCACACCCATAGAGAATTTGTTTTGTTTTGTTTTTTTTAAATAGTGCTTTGGTTTTTATATGATACATACATTAAAAGTTCTTGATAAAAATGTATAATTAAAAAAAGGTGAACAGACTAAAAAATAAACAACTCTTCTTAGATTCATCAGAGAAATGATGTCACAGGACAAATTACTGCCCCAAATATTAGATAGATAAACAAGTGGATACCAAGAATCACAAGTTACTCAAGTAGAAACCCTCAAGTAGAAACCCACAAGCAGAAACCACTTGTAAAAACCAGTGCTGGAGTAGGAAAACCTGAACTGTGATTGACAAACTGCTGAAGCCTTAATGTGGACAAGTCTGAGAGTTAAAAACTCCAATGGGGTCCAGTCATATGGCAGCCCCCACACTTTCATGACTTTTACCTCTAGGAGCTCTACTAAGTTCTCACAGTAAATATTAAAGGGAAAAAAAAGCCCTTCTTGCTTCTGCCAGGGGGAGGGAAAATGATCATTTTGAAATACTCTTCTCAACAAGTACTATCCTCAAGAGAAACTATTTTAGGAGAACATAACCTGTCAAGGTTGTTTCAGAGTCTAACCAAGCTGAAGGAGAGGAAACACCCAACTCCAGCCCCTTCTAGCCATCCTGTCCTTCTTAACCAGGAGGGAAACTGAGAAGCCTTTGTGGAGTTCATAGCCCAGAGACACAGGCTGTCTACAAGACCAACCTCTAATCACGGGACTATAGACTGCTCCCCCAACGACATACTTCACCACCACCTCACTCCATACCTATTTAGTTTAGTTTAGTCTTTTTGTAATGTAGTATATTGTGCTTGCCTTTCAACAACAACAACAACAACAACAAAAAGGGAAAATGCAGTTTACAGAGACAGAATAACCATTAGATCCAGATTCAGATACGGCAAGGATATTGGAATTATCAGATTGGGAATTCAAATCAACTATGGTAATATGCTAAGGGCTCTAATAGATAAAGTAGACAGTATTCAAGAACAGAGGGGCAATGTAAGCAGAGAGAAGGCAATTTTGGTATGGAAGAATCAAGGAATGCTTGAGACCAAAGCCACTGTACAAATATGAAGAATGCCTCTTTGATGGGCTCATGAGTAGTCTGGACATGGCTGAGGAAAGGATCTCTGAGCTTGAGGATATATCAATGGAAACTTCCCACAGTGAAAAACAAAAAGAAAAAAAGGCTGGAAAAAAAAGTAACTGAATATCCAAGAACTGTGGGACAACCACAAAAGGTTTAACATATGGATAATGGGAATACCAAGAGAAGGAGAAGAAAGAAAGAAAGAGGAAAAGAAAGAAACAGTGGGAGGAAGGGAGAGAGGGAGGATGGGTGGAAGGAAAGGAGGGAAGAATGGAGGGAGGGAGGAGAGAGAAGAAATATTTGAGGCAGTATTAACTGAGAATATCTCTAAATTAATGTCAGACACCAATCCATAGATCTAAGAAGCTCAGAGAACACAAAGTGGGATAAATGCAGAAAGCAGGGGGGAGGGGGACTTCTGGGCCTATCACATTCAAACTGCAGAAAATCAAAGATAAAGAAAAAAAATCTTGAAAAAAGATGGAGAAAAAAACCACCTTAACTATAGAGAAGCAAAGATAAGAACTATATCCAGCTTCTCCTCAGAAATCATGCACACAAAAGGAGAGTAGTGAAATATTTAAAGTGTTGAGATAAAAAGAAAACACCAACCAATAATTCTTTTTCCTGTGAAATTCTCCTTTTAAGGATGAAAAGAAATAAAACTTTCTCAGGCAAAATTGAGGGTATTTGTTGCCAGTAGGTTCGTCTTGCAAGAAATGTTAAAAGAAATTCTTCAGAGAGAAGAAACTTGGAGCTATACTAAAAAGAAAAAAAAAAAGTAAGAGCTTTAGAGAAGGAAGAAGTGAAGATGAAACAAAAACTTTTATTTTTCTTATTCTTACTCTAACAGCTAACATATATTCAAAATAATAATAGCAACAATGTGTCTGATGGTTATAGCTTATGTATAAGTTAAATGAATGGCAACAGAAATATTTTGCTATTGTAAGGTTCCTGTACTACCCTTGAAGCAGTGTAGCATTATTTGAAAGAAGACTCAGATCAGTTGTATACACATACTGTGAACTCAGGGTAATTACTAAAAAGAAAAAAAAAAAGTATAATTGATCTACTAATGAGAGAAAAATCATATCAAATGCTCAGTTAAAACCACAGAAGGCTGGGGCGCCTGGGTGGCTCAGTTGTTAAGGGTCTGCCTTCCACTCAGGTCATGATCCCAGGGTCTGGGATTGAGCCCCTCATGAAGTTCCCTGATCAGCGGGAAGCCTGCTTCTCCCTCTCCCACTCCCCTCTCTCACTCATCAAATAAATAACTTCTTTAAAAAATAAGAAATAAAAAATAAAATCAAGAGAGGCAAAAAAAAGAGAGGAAGACTAGAACAGGAACAGAGTATAAGGGCAATGAACTGAAAACAGTTAACAAATACGGTAAAGGTGAATTCAACTAGGAGCTTTATTCATAATTGCCAAAATGTGGAAGCAACCAAGATTTCCCCAGTAGGTGAGTGGATAAATAAACTATGGTACAACCAGACAATGGAATATTATTCAGCCCCAAGAAGAAATAAGCTATCAAGTCATGAAAAGACATGGAAGAATAATAAATGCATATTATTAACTGAACCAAGCCAATCTGAAAACGCTACCTATTAAATCATTTGAACTAGATGACATCCTGGAAAAGACAAGAGTAAGGAGAGAGTAAAAAGATCACAGGTTGCCAAGGGGTAGGGGAAAGAGGGGGATGCAAGAGGAGTACAGAGGATTTTCAGAACTGAGTTAGAGACAGTGATATGCCAGAGCCTGTTCCAAGCTTACTGGACTTGACTGTTCAATATTCAGGAATTTTGTGTGTTGGTTGGTAAAATACTATACCTTGAAACCACCTGAAGTGCAAGTATTTATAACAAAGAAGTTGGAAAAGTCTACAAATCAGGTTTGGGCTTTTTCCTCCTCTGCAAAAAGTAGTCTACCAGCACACCACTGATCAGAGACAAAGTTTGAGAGCTATAAAAAGGAAAGAAATGGGAGTGGTTACATTTTCTGCATAGTTATTTACTTTGAGGTCTATCAATATAAGCTGGTATATATGTAAAATACCTTTAATCCTCACCCTCAGGGCAACTAGTTAGCATTTGAAGTAATCTAATCATGAATACACACCCTAGCAATCGTTCTAACTTGTATGTTAGGTATTATTATAGAAATCTGCATCAGAGGTGTATTAGAATAAGAAATGTTAGAAATAATTTTTGTTGATGCTAGTGTGCTGAAATGAGTGGTGTTCATGATATACAAGGGTTAGAACAGGTAATAAAAACTCAGCAAGCTCTCTGGACAATATTCTTGACTCTGTCTTGGAGTGAATCTTCCATCAAGGTATTTGTTAAATGTTTGAGGAGAGAAAGTAGAGACGTCATCATCTTATAATAACCAGTTTTAAAAACTTTTTTTGTGCCTTCTTGATAATGAATGGATATATATTTGGCATTACATTAAGCTCTGCTTTTACTGAACTATATACCTGGAAGCAGTGTATGGGGAAGACATCTTCTTTGAGACAATGGTAGCTACCAATTTTTATCAGAAGAATCTGACAAGTGTTGGCCAGCCATTTTGACTGAGCTCAGTTTATGATGGAGGTGAATAAGAGTTGATAGAGAATTCAAAGCTTCAGTCCCTTACTCATATAAGTTCCCCCAAAAGATTTTTGTTTCCATGATGCCCTGTGTCTATTGATCTTACATATCACCTTAAGATTAATCTTTTAATCATGATATTTTCCCACTTTAAAACTTTCCATGATATTCTAGTAATTTAAAAAACTACATTTCTTAATCAAGTATTCAAAATTATTCATCATCTGGTTTTAACCTAGATTCCCAACTAAATGTCTCACTTCTTTCTTCATTCTAGCCAGACTGCTTTGAAACACACTATGTGCTTTCCTTTGTAAGCAACTGTGCTCTTTAATAATGCTTCACCTTGGAGATTCTCAAAGAGTTGCCCCAGGACTAGCAGTATCAACATTGCCTGGGGAATTTGTTAGAAATGCAGATTCTTGGGTCCCATCTGAGACCTGCTAAATCCTAAACTGAGAGAGTAGTCCAGTAAACTGTGTTTTAATGAGCCCTCTGGGTGATGCTGATGGGTATCTTGAGAACCACTGGCCTGATCTGTTCTGCATAGTCTTTCATTGAACATCAGTTGAGCCCATTAGATCAAACTTTAAGATCCAGATCAGACCTAGCCCCTTTGTGAAGTCTCTATCATCAGAAAACCTGAAATATTCATTGTTTTATACCACATATTGCTGATCTGTTTAAATTTTTAAGACATCTATCTCATGTTCAGTGAGACTGTAAGTAATACAACCATGTCAAGACCATGAAGGTCATGGCTTCAGTGTGAAATGAAATCCCCAGATCAGGAGGCAGGGAAGCCAGGATAGAAAAAGCAAGAGGAGAGAAAACAAAAAAGAGTCCAGGACTTGAAGAATGCTGGAGTTTCCCAGGTCTGTGTTCCGTCAGAGAATGTTGAGGTGGCTTAAAGTATAGAAAAACAAACAAACATATAAACAAACAAAAACAGGTTAAATTGTTGGGTTAGATCCTGAAAGAGAGGATTCCAGGGTGTAATATCCATCCTTTTATCCCAAAGAAAGTCCTCTTCACATTTCCACTGACCTAGACTAAAACTGCCCACTCAACAAGACAGAGGTAAAATTTTTCTCCCGCAAATAACAAAATTATTTTTTCTGATTATAAAAATAATATCC
This sequence comes from Taxidea taxus jeffersonii, assembly GCA_003697995.1. NCBI lineage: Eukaryota > Metazoa > Chordata > Mammalia > Carnivora > Mustelidae > Taxidea > Taxidea taxus. The sequence continues at coordinate 12,836 of ML100134.1, forward strand.
AATCACTGCAAAAATTCAAATAATACAGAGAATCATAAAGGTTATCACTCCAAATTCTATCCATGACAGAGATCTATTGTGTGTATGTTAGTGGTCATCCTTCCAGATGATCTCAACAATATGCCATGACATCAATAATTATAGGGCACAATAAACACAGTAAACCTATGTGTAAAAACATTCATCTCATTGTCTATCTCCATCGAAGCTCTTGGGTGACCAGGTGCACTGTCAATGAGCAGTCCTATCTTTTTTTTTTTTTTAAAGATTTTATTTATTTATTTCAGAGAGAGAGAGAGAGTGAGAGAGAGCATGAGAGGGGAGAAGGTCAGAGGGAGAAGCAGACTCCCCGTGGAGCTGGGAGCCCGATGCAGGACTCGATCCCAGGACTCCGGGATCATGACCTGAGCTGAAGGCAGTTGCTTAACCAACTGAGCCACCCAGGCTCCCTGAGCAGTCCTATCTTGACAGGGATCTTTTTTCAGTGAGCAATGGGTCTCAAAATTAAGCTTAAAATATTTAGTAAACCATGTTCTAAACAGATAGTGTTCTCAGCCAGGCTTTGTTGTTCCACTTTTAGAGCACAGGAATTATGTGCTCTAATTATGTAGCATAATTTATAAGGCCTCTAGAATTTTTGAAATGGGAAATGAGCATTAGTTTCAACTTCAAGTCACCAGCTGCATTAGCCCCTAATAGGAGATTGATCTGTGAAGCCAGGCATTGGCTTCTCCTCTCCAGCTATGAAAGTCCTAGCTGGTGTCTTCTCCAAAAGAAGGCTGTTTCGTCTACATTGAAAATCTGCTGTTTAGGGCAGCCACCTTCATTAATTATCTCAGCTAGATCTTTGGATAACTTGCTGTGGCTTCTACATCAGCACTGACCGCTTCACCTTCCACTTTTATGTTATGGAGAAGGCTTCTTTCCTTAAACCTCAGGAACCAACCTCCTCTAGCTTTAAAGTTTCCTTCTACAACTTCTTCCTCTCTCAGTTTTTAAAAAATTGAGAAGAGTTAAGACGTTGCTCTGGTTTAGGCTTTAGTTTAAGGGAATGTTGTGGCTGATTTGATCTGTTGTCCAGAGCACTAGAACTTTCTCCATACAGCAATAAATCTGCTTCTTCTTCTTGTCATTTGAGTATTCATGGAAATAGCACTTTTAATTTCCTTCAAGAACTTTTTCTTTGCATTCACAACTTGGCATTCATAACTGTTGGGCACAAAGGCCTGTCTTTCAGTCTAACTCTGATTTCAACATTCCTTCCTCGTTAAGCTTAATCATTTCTAGCATTTGATTTAAAGTGAGACCTGTGACTCTTCTTTTCACTTGAACACTTAAAGGACATTGTAGGGCTATTAAATGGCCTGATTTCAACACTGCTGTGTCTGAGGGAATAGGGAGGCCAGAGAAGAGGGAGACCCAGAATGGCTGATGGGTGGAACAGTCAAAAGACACACAACACTTATCAATTAAATTCAGCTTCTTAGGTGACTGCAGGTCATGAGGCCCTGAAACAATTGTAGTGGTAACATCAAAGATCACTGATCACAGATCACCATAGCAAAGAATAATGAAAAGTTTGAAATAGAGCAAGAATACCTGAAATGTGACACAGAGACACAAAGTGAACATATGCTGTTGGGAAAATGGCGCCAGTGAAACTGCTTGACCCAGGATTGCCACAAACCTTCAATTTGTCAAGAACATAACATGTGCAAAGTACAATAAAGTGAAGCACATTGAAATAAGGTATGCCTATAATACTACTCGAGTGCAGAAGCTGTGTCAGGTGCGGCCACAAAAACACATTACTACTCACAGCAATTCTGCATGGTAAGGATTATCTCATTTTTATAGATGAGAGAAGAGTGGGCTTCTTCAACAAATGATTTGCATAAGGCCACCACCCAACCAGTAAAGGGAGAAGGAACTTTTATTATTAAAAACCCCACTATGGGCGCGCCTGGGTGGCTCAGTGGGTTAAGCCTCTGCCTTCGGCTCAGGTCGTGATCCCAGGGTCTTGGGATCGAGCCCCGCATCGGGCTCTCTGCTCAGCGGGGAGCCTGCTTCCTCCTCTCTCTCTGCCTGCTTCTCTACCTACTTGTGATCTCTGTCAAATAAATAAATAAAAATCTTAAAAAAAATAAAAGCCCCACTATATTCTAGTTGTTTTATATACTTCTTTTTCCATGTAATCCTCACAGCAATCCTGTGAGGTAGCTGTGATCTCTAATGTAGGTGGGAAAACAGGCTTATGGCACTTCCCACTCCCTCTATTTTCAGGCACATGGGAGGCCTAAGTGAATAAATACATGAGTGGCCGTGCCCCTCGGCAAAATATGGGCTTCCCTATGGATACAAAATAGTCACTTAATTGTCTCATCAAACGTTTTACCTCCTTCAAGAAAAGTCTAAGTGTACAAGTCTAAGAAACAAAAAGAAAAAAACACAAGTGATCCCTTTCAGTAATTTTCAGATGTCCATCATCTCTTGTAAAGAATGATAAAGGTGTCATATCAAGGGTGGGAGGGAGATGTACCTAGTAAATACATTACCTTAGTACATAGCTTTCTCTCAAATTTAATCCTAAAATAATTACACATTATTTACAAATTTCAAGATGTTATCTCACTGTACCATGTTCTCCATAATAAATAAAGACTAATGTTTAAAAGAAGATGAATAAGACAAATAATTTCAAGGCCAAATATGTGTCACTTGTAGATTAAATTTGCAAATCTATTCATTTAGTGTGCTCAATTGGGAAGACGGGAGATACAGAGTTAGTCCCCTAAGTGACCTTTTCCTGAGAAATAATTAATTGGCATGTGCTGTGCTTTGTTAAAGAAAGCAAACACCCTTCATGAATATGAATTTAATGCCTTTTGAAGCAAACAGAGCTAGATTTTTTTTTTCCTTTCCTTTTGGGCTGTGTATATTTTGAGAAACCTAACAAAATTCTATATAGTCAAAATAGGTTTTCACAAACAAAAAGCTTCTAGAAACAGTCTTCTATTCATGAACACTTATTATTCCATGAACAATGATTGGACATGTGACCACAGTGTGTAACGCATGTGCAAGGTATTCAGAATGCCTCAGAAATGAGCAATGTTTAAAAACACAAGATTTACCACCTCCATTCATAGAAGCCAAAGACAGAGCTACAGACAAAACTAGATGTTCTGTTTCTACAGCAGAAGGAAACATAAAGTATTACAATGTTGATATTTAATGCAGAATACAAATAAGAGGGAGGGGATATTGCACCTGCCTTGTCCTCCCCTTCCTCTCTTTCTGAGGAGCAAAATGCAAAACCTGCAAGACAGGACATGTTTGGGAGTTTATGATGGCAAATGCAACAAACAACCACGAAACCTCTAATTCTTAGATTCTGTGTGTGTGTGTGTGTGTGTGTGTGTGTATTAGAACAATTAGAAGAACTATGGTATCTCAAAACATTGTGGGAAAACTTGATGTGCAATAAGTTTTAAAACTGAGAAAGTCTACAAAGACAATTTTAAAGTGTCCACAAAAAAATTAAGAAAAAGAAAGAGCGAGAGAGGGAGGAAGAAAGGGAGAGAGACAGAGAGAGAAGAAGGCGGAGTGGGGGAGGTGAGAAAGGGGAAAGACAGAGGTGGAAAAGGAGAGTGAGAGAGGAAAAGGGAGAGAAGAAAATTAGTCTTCACAGAGTTTATTATGGAAGGAAAAATGCTTGATAGTTACTATTTGCCCAAACTCTTCAAGACAAATGACTCTATCTTCTGATGAAGGAGACAGAGAGAGAGAGACAGAGAAATCGAGAGATAGAGAGATGGAGAGAGGAAGAGAGAATGGCTCTGTCCATTTTAAAGTTAATCAGTATCCATGGTGATGTATTTTTCCAAAATAATAAAATGGATTAAGCAGGAGCTAAGGGAGAAAGGAGGGCACTATTTTACCTCCCCTCCAAACACCCCCATTCAGATGAAATATACATAATGTAAGGAAGGGCGGCTGGCAAGTAGCCACAGGAAGAGCACCTGGAAGATTAAAGCTGTGGCCATAACATTAACAAAGTACAGACCAAACTGAATTAATGAGCACTGGAGATAGACATTCAGTGGAGTCTTAATTTATTTTCCTTTTCTAGCTCATCCTTTAAGAAAATGACAGTGTCTTCTTATCGATTTTACACTCAGAGATCAATCAGAATTGCCCTGACTCAGACAAAATTTACAGCAGTCTCTGACACCGCCCCGAGCATGTGGGCCCAAACAGACATTACAAGGAAGCAATAGATCATGTTTGTATGTAGAGCTTGACATGCTTAAAAATAAGCTAATCTGTAGTGGAATTTCCTTCTTTTTGACAAGTTGCTCTGCCCAGTTCTTCGGCCCCTTGTTATGAATTTCTCTCCCAGCTCCACTATTAATTATAACATGCGAAAAGGATTCATGCATTTAGGCCCTGAGGGAGGTCATCTGATCTGCAGTTTTAGATAAAATATAAACTAACAGATCACTCCTACTTAAACAATGTGAAATGTCACTCTGAGGCACTCCATAAAAAAAAAAAAAAGCTAGAGGTGTTCCGTCAAGAGCTATGATCAATTCTGACAACCCAACAATATCAGAGCTAAATGATGGGCCTGTACATTCCTAAACAGCCCCCAGTGGAAATTGCTGTATCCGGAAGCTCTTTTGTGCAAGTAACTAGCTGTATTAAATGCAGTAATTACAGAAAAGACACTGACTGTGGCGCTCGGGCAGTTGTTGGCTAAGCTGACTTGTTTCCACACCACCATTTATCTCGTAACTGGGGCTGCACAGTGACTCGATACACTGGAGGGCAAGTCTAGGGAGCTTCCCCTTCCAAGTGCACAAGAGGCTCTGGCTCACAGTGGACCAGTGGAGACAATTTGCTCAACAGGGACAGAGGGAAAACATGAAAACAGTTGCTTGGGGGAAATGCATTTAATGTGTGGATCTGACTGGAATGGGGCTGTGTCTGCCAACAGCTCAGAACAGGGAAAGCCCTGGCTGGAGAGATGAAAGACCTGCTTCTACAAAAGGCACATGGATCCAACCCCCGGGGGCCAGGGTGGGGGGGGGGCAGGTGCCGAGCAAACCTCAGTGGAATCCATCCAGGGAGGTTTGGAATCCAAACCTCAGTGGAATCCATCCATCAAACTAGTTGACACATGTGAAGACGATGTTGCTCTATGTTGGCGTCTGGAAGGAAACGAAGCCACTGAGGTATGGGAATATCCACCTTAGCCAAGAAAGTGATCTGGAGCAGTTTGGGAGACCTCTGTGAAATCACTGAGGGAGGCATTTGACCATACTGCAAAGGAATTCACACTAACTTTAAAACACACATAGTTATTCTCTCGTATAGGGAGCAATGTTGCAATCCTCAGAATTTCATTCTAAAAGTTATCTTAAAAAAAAAAAAGTCTACCCACTCAAACACATCAATCTTAGAAATACTCATTTATTTTTAATTTATATATATATTTTTAAAGATTTTATTTATGTATTTGACAGAGAATGAGAGAGCACAAGCATGGGGGAGTGACAGGCAGAGAGAGAAGCAGGCTCCCTACTGAGCAAGGAGCCCAATGTGGGACTTGATCCCAGGACCCTGGGATCATGACCTGAGCCAAACGCAGACGCTTAACAGACTGAACCACCCAGGTGTCCCCAATCTTAGAAATATTTAAATTGTTAGGAAGGTAAGTCTACAAAGGACTTCTTAAGTTCCTATAAAAGAAAATACCATTCATTTACACTCCAGATATTTCAAGGAAAAGGTTTTTGTTTTGCTTTGTGTTGCTATAAAAATACCCACACTTAGACTCTGAAATTTTATTTTGCTAGGAGATAATAAATTTCCAATAGCAACAAATGTAATTTAAAACTACTTACTGAAAAACCCCTCAGTGCCAGCCTCTGATAGACCCTGAGGATACACATGAAGAAGTTATAGCTACTTTCCTAGGCTGAGTGCAGTGGGAAAAAGGGACAGGCCAACAATGATCTTAATTCATTGTGATACATGTTCCATAGAAGTGTGCAGTGCTATAGAAACACAGCTGAGAGGGAACAAAACTGCCTGGAGAAGAAAGAGGCTTCAAGAAGAAGAACCAAGAGAAAATACAAGTCCATCTGGACCTTGAAGGATGAGCAGGAATTTTCCAAGGTGACCTGGGAGAATGGGGAGGAAAAATGTCCTTGTCAGTGGGAACAGCGTGAGCAAAGACAGGTACGGAGATGTGAGAATGTGTGCCAAGGTCCTGCAATGGGAAGAACTTAGGGGGACCAACAGAACAAAGGATAGTAGGATATAAGCACAGGTACACACACACACACGAACTTGTCTAGCAATAGCTTAGGATGACTGTTTCCCAGAATGCAAAAGTGTCAGAGCCAGAAGTGTCCATTAGGCAACTCACTGCAGAGGCCATGAGGACACAGGTGTGATAGTTCAGTCAAGGGATGACTTGGGATAAGCTCTCATCTCCAGGAGGGCTGCTACATTTATATGTCCCCGCAAAGCTCTTTCTCTATCTGGGCTCACTAGTTTCTCCTGCTCAGAATTTTACACATACCCGTTTTCTCCCTGTGAGTGATTTTGCTGTGCTTTCTCTAGACAAAGAGAAGAGATCCATGATCCCTGAGAGCAGTGAGGCTGTGCAGTGGCTGAGAGCCTAGACTCTGGAACCATGATAATTCAATGCTGGGCCCTGCCTCTTATTCATGGTTTGACTTGGGATAAGTTATTTACTTTGCTATTCTGGGGTGTCACCCAATATAAAATGACAATATTAGCATCTACCTTTTAAGCTTGTTTGAGGATCCAATTAGTGAATGCATTAATGGTTAGAATAGCATCTCAATTGCCAGATCTCTTTTGTCAAATCTGAGAAGGGATTTCAAAACTAGCATAATGGAAAAATGATCTAGATCTAAATATTATAATATGGTCAAATATGTTGACCAGTGATTTCAGGGAGGCCTCTCAAACTGTTCCAAATCCTGTTCTTTCTTAAGATGAATATTCTGGTACCTAGCTGGTATCCTTTCAGGTATATCTAAATATCTTGATGTAAATATTGCTCTACATGATGATTCAGATCCATTTTAATACATATCAGAGGTGTTAGAAAATAACATGGTCTCAAAAGTGAGGTCGCTGAGTCATGGCAGGTGAAACCCAAAGGAAACGAAAGGGGTAATTAAAAATGGTCAGGGCAGACACAGTGCTGTTATTTGCCTCCCTCCACATCCGAGCCAGAGGAAACCCAGCAAAGCCGCTGCCGTAGAGGACTGGAAACTCTCCAGAGAGGACATATTCTAGAAGACAAGACACTGACAGAGTCACAGTGGATCACTTCTGAAAGGCAAGAAAGAGACTGACATGGTTTCGCCATGTCAGTATGAACATATGAACATGGCATTTAAACATAGGACTTTGTCTTATTAGATGACAAATAAGATGAAGTACCAAGGACCCTGTAGTAGAAATGCTAAAAGGTTTCCGTACACGATAGTGTTAAGAAGTAGCCCTACCAACCCTTTGTCCTTCTAAGTTATCTTCTTCTTCTCTGGATTTAGAACTATGGCCTCCCCAGGTGTGTTATTTGACATTGTTAATCTGACTGGGAATTCTGCAAAGTGTACCAGACCTTTATCATCTCCATTCTCTGCACCCTGTCTAATGCCACGTTTCCAACTCTGCATGCACACTGTCCTTATTGTATGACTACTCCTACTCCCAGCCCCTTCTTTAGCTCCCGCCACCCTCACAAAAAGGGCAATAGCAGTTACCTAGTTTCGACAAGGGTCAGTGGAAGCAAAGCTTGGAGGAGGAACTCACATTCTTTGCCTGCAGCAGAGTTATTCATTTCTCTTGTTTTCTAGAAGATTACAAATTATTCTCCCTGGATGTAAGTGAATTCAGATTTAGTTCCCAGGTAAGAACTTAGATAATCTGAAAACTTCAAATTCTATCATATATATGTGACTGAGAAAAGTGATTTATGAACTTGCAAACTGGAAATAAGCAGATGTGAGTCATGTGACACCTATGAGGAAAGTTAAGTTGAAATCAAGAGACTTGCTTTCTAAATTCTGTCTTATTTTGAAAACCAGCTGAACTAGTGGGTTTCACATTTTGAGGTTTGATTTTAAAGTGAAACTGGGACATAGTAATTCCCTACATTTAACACGTGCTATGGATTCAATAAACATTTATTGAATGAGTGCTTCTGGTTTCTAAAATAGCAAGTAATTCCATTATGAATTTTTAGTTATTTTACTTTTTATCAAAGTAGAAGGTCTCCAATAGTATACTTGAACACAAGTCCAATGTATAACTAATTCAATGTCTACTATCATTTATAATAAAACTAATGTTGACAAAATGGAGGTCAAGCAACATGAGTATCAATTACTTTTAGATTTTGTGAGGTGCGATGACCCAGTCTTCCTTCTACAAGTGCTCAGTTCCAAAAAATCAAATGTTAATTTATGTTACCATTAAAGCATGGCTAGGTAACCAGTACTTATGTGATGACGTAATTGTCAGGCTTGCAACTCACTAGACTTGAACCAGTTTCTTCTTACATAGGAGCATATTTATACTCTCCTTGGTATATATTTTACCTTGGTGGTTTTCTTACCTTCATTCATTCATTTCTAATTGTGGTAAAAAACATATTGAGCATCTAACCATTCATAAGTATGCAGTTCAGCACTATTAGGTGTATTCACGTTGTTGCACAACCATTACCACCACCCATCCACAAAATTCTTTTTCATCTGTAAAACTGAAACTCTCTACCCACTAAACAATGACTACCTGTCTCCCCCTCTTCTCAGCTTCTGGCAAGTACCATTCTACTTTTTGTCTCTATAATTTTGACAACTCTAAGTGCCTCATCTAAGTGGAGTCACACAGTATTTGGTTTGGTCTGTATGCGCCTGGCTTGTTTTCACTTTGCAGAATGAGATTCTATTTCATACACATTAGGATGGCTACTACCAAAAACCACAAGGGGCATCTGGATGGGTCAGTCGCTGGAGCGTATGATTCTTGATCCCTCGGGCTATGAGTTTGAGCCCCATGCTGGGCTTAGAGATAACTTAAAAAAATAAAATTTTAGAAAAATCACTTCTAGGGGCACCTGGGTGGCTCAGTCTGTTGAGTGTCTGCCTTCAGCTCAGGTCACAATCCCAGGGTCCTGGGACTGAGCCCTGCATTGGGTTCCCTGTTCAGAGCAGAGCCTGCTTCTCCCTCTCCCTCTGCCTGATTTCCCTCTCCTGCCTGCTATTTCCCCTGCTTGTGCTCTGTCAAATAAAATTTAAAAAATCTTTTAAAAAGGTTACTTCTTGGGGTGCCTGGGTGGCTCAGCCAGTTAAGCATCTGTCTCCGGCTCAGGGCATGATCTCAGGGTCCTGGGATTGAGTCCCCATGTCCCTGCTGAGAGGGAAGCCTGCTTTTCCCTCTCCCTTTCCCCTCCCCCCGCCCGCTTGTGCTCTTTCTCTCTCTCCAATAAATAAATGAAATCTTAAAAACCCAGCAAATAGCAAGTGTTGGCAAGGATGCAGGGAAACTGCACCACTTGTGCCCTGTCAGTGGAATGTGAAATGGTGCAGCTGCTGTGGAAAACAGTATGATGGTTCCTCAAAAATTCAAAATAGAACTATCATATATATAATACAACAATTTCATTTCCAAGCATTTACTGTACAGTGAAAGCAGGGACTCAAACCGGTATTTATGTATCTGTGCTCACAGCGGCACTATTTACAGTAGCTGAAACATGGAAGCAGTCCCATGGTCCACCGATGGACGGATGACTGCACACCCACAATGTGGTATGTGAGTAAAAGGGAATGTTATTCGGCCTTAAAAAAAAAAAGAATGAAATTCTGACACGTGCTATGACACGGACACACCTTGAGGTCGAGAACTGATTTCTGCAGCTTGAGATCACAGCCGCCTGACCCACCCTTTAGGCTATTGTGGATACCAAGTGAACTATATCCTCCTGGACTAGTGAGAGCGGACAAGGAATGCAAAGGAAGTCAAGCACTTATTTTCCCTCTCAGCTTTTCATCTGTGTAAAAGGAATACATAGATGTTTTCATTTTCCCAGCCACATGATGAAAAAAGTCACTCTTTTTTTCTCATTTAGCCTCATAAGAAATATTAAGGAGCGTTTCCTTTGTTAGACTAAATGAACCCTGTACTCATGAAAACCACATGGTTTGTAGTGAGCGCCCTGAAGTAATGGATGTTGGATAGTTACTTCTTCATTCTAACTTTATGACTTTTTGGTTTTATCTTATATATTTATATATTCTATCAATGCAAGTTCAATTTTTTAACTTCTGAGTTAAATGTTGTGAAGTTCCAAAGGAGAAAGAACTATGCAACAGAGAGACGGGCATACTTAATCACTTGTCCCCCAGTCACAAAATTCAATAATGTTTGACTGGGTACCATGTAACCCTACCCGGTTTAATTTAACTCAGTGCTACTGCATATGAATTGTAAGGGTCTGGTCCAGAAAGTGATGAGACGAAGTTACATTCATTAATTTATTCTTTTTGAAAATGCAACCACCAATATATATTGATAACTACATGTGTTCTCAATTTGAGTCAGCCATTGGAGCCTGATCTTATCCTTGTCCTAAGAGATATTTCCATATGGTCATTACACTTCCCATAAAATTCTATTTCCATTCATTTGTCCTATTATGCCATTTGTCTTATGAAATCATTATTTTATCTTGTCTCTTCAGAATGAAGTTCTACTATTTTAGTCTCTCCGTTGACTATATAAAGCATCCTTTCTGTGGCAAGAGATAACAAAAAAATAATGTTTCTGAAATATTTCCCATGATAATTTCAACTAATCCTACTTAATTTTCTCTCATGTAAAATGTTTCTTGTTTACTAATTAAGTTTGTTTGCCTTCTTAAGCAACCTAATTGATACTCACTAGTAGAAGGTAAACAACCCCAAATTTAAAAAGCACAAGGGATGCAGAAAATTATTTAAGTTCACTAATTTGCCACAAATCCCTTCCCAGAGGTTTGTTTTCTATCTCTCTGCCCCTTTTACCATTTGTTCTCCTGGTGATTCAGATTCTTCTGGAACTTTAAGTGAAACTCCCATATGGATATTGTTCCATTTTATTTTCTCTATGCTAATGTTTGCCCAAGATGCAAATACTTGGGAATTGCCTTAATTTATGAATTGGATGTTCTTAAAAAATGAGTGAAATGATAAACCCTAACTTACTTTATTTTACTATTTTTCTCCAATCATGTGATCAATACATACTCATTGTAGAAAATGCAGGAAAAGAGAAATAAGGATCCAAATCATCCATAATCTTAAAAAATTATACCCAGAAATAATCACTGACAATAGTGTATGCAATTCTGGTCTTTTTATGCATTATGTTTATGTATGTTTAAATAGATCTATGTTAATGATTTCAATGAGATAATAATGTAAAGCTATTTTGCATCCTTTTTTAAAAAGTAAATACTTTTTCACTAACATCTTTCTTATTTGACAAACATGTTCATTTATTTTTTATTATGGAAGGGCTACACTTTATTTAACTAAACTCCTATTATTGGTCTTGTAGGTTATATTCAAATCTTTGATATTATAAACTATTGACATTATCGATTAAGTTTGGCACACTATCTTCACTATTTCTCAAGTGCACTATTCTACAAAGTGAAAATATTTAATAAAAGAAAATGTCAGCAATTTTTTAGGGGACTCTCTCTATCCTTTCTTGAAGAATAATCAAAGCAATGATAAACTGAGCCCCTAAGTATCTTTTTGAGTATTTTTCCTTCCTATGAAGGCAGAGTAAAATTGATTGAGACCTTTTTGACTCCCTGTTTTCTTCCAATGCATGGCAGTCCCAACTTTGGGAAATCATAATGGCAGAGGAAGCAACAGGTGCTTAGAAATGTAGATTGAACTATATAAAATTAACATTTTTGGAAGCCAAAAATGGCTGGAAATAGACAATTTTATTTTGTTTGAAGTTAAGTCACTTAATCTAATAGTGCAAAGGCTTTTTCTCGGGTCTACCTCATTGAGAGAATTTTGCTGCTGTCCTGTATTGTGGTGCCCTGAGCAATTTTTACTTGGGGGCCTGTGATAGAAAACATTGTTTATCATGTCAACAGTAGTCAACTGGCTTTGTACAGTATATGCAGTAAGTCAGATAAAATACACTCCCCAAATGCAAATAGGTTCTGGGTACGTTCTGAGTGATTCTAAGTTGTAGTAAAGGAGAATAAACTTAGTTTGAAGATGTACATGTTAGTTGAGAGGATGTTCTGATTTTATTTTAAGGAAGAAACTGTCTCAAAGTATTCTTGGGTATTCTGAGCCTTCTAAACAGATAGATGCCAGCAGTTACACCGTTGGCTCAGAATTTACAATTATGGAAATTCCACATTGGCATGCTCTGCGGGCCAACATAAAGGTACTGTAACATATGCCTATGAAAGAAAATACAGAACTTTCATGCATCGAATGAGCAAGGCTTGACAGGCAGTTCCATTTTGATATGGGTCATGCTGCTGATAACTACCGCGCTTTTTAAAGGTTACATTTTAAAGGTTACATTAATGTTGAAGTTGTGCATGAAGATGAGTACCCTGTGTAACCATAAGCTTTATATTTCATTCATCTCTTGTCATCTTAAAAATATAGTTAGTGATACAAATGGGACATAACATTTTGAAGAGCTCACTTGGTATGATAAAGACTTACCCAACCAAAGCACCATTTTTTTCTGAGTAGTAATTCCATTAAGGGGGAAAAAAATCCATATGACCTTATTTCTTTCGTGTCTCCTTTCAATCATACCACAATATTATGAAACAAATTGCTACTAACAGTGAGACTGTCATATTCAGGAATGAAATGGGTCAGCCCATGGAGGCAAGTGATTGGCACAGTGTAAGTTTCCTTTTATCAATCACATCACTCAACAAAATACCAATGTTTTAAAGGGCTCTACAAAGTCATGAACTCAGAGGTACCCAATTATTGAACACTAGCATGTCTTCATGGAGGTTCATTCTGGAAGCTCACCAATAACCAGTTTAGAAATTTGATAGCTATAGATCATAATTCTTGCCCACAAAAGCTAGCTCACTTTCAAGGAGACACTGAATTTCATAGGGTCCTGGTATTCTTATCTATAAAATGGAGAGGACAGTGTCCAGTTTCACTATAAAAATATGTAGTACTAAAATCAACCTGATGAGGCATGAACCCAGAGTCTTCAAACCTTCATTGATTAATAATTTTAGAATTTTCATAAATCTCTCCACATACATAATTTTTAAATTTTTTTAAAAAGATTCTTATTTATTTATTTGACAGATGGAGATCACAAGTAGGCAGAGAGAGGAGGAAGCAGGCTCCCTGCTGAGCAGAGAGCCCATTGTGGGGCTTGATCCCAGGACCCTGAGATCATGACCTGAGCCGAAGGCAGAGGCTTAACCCACTGAGCCACCCAGGCACCCCAGCATACTTTTTACTTCGATAAGTTTTTAAAGTGACTCATTCATTCAACAAATATGTATTGAGCACCTCTTGCGTACTAGGCACTATGCTAGATGTTGAAGATAAAACAGGGAGCTGGACAGACATAACCTTCTTCTGATTATGAAAACAGAGAGAAAAACACTGAACTGAGAGTAAAACTGAGAAACACATGGAGTCTTTGGTTTCATTTCTGATCCCCATCGCTCACCAGGAGTCCCCAGATCAAAGTTTAAGATTCTGTTAGTGAGCTAGGTGGTTTTCAAGCTCTGTTCACTGCGGTCTTACAGCACTTTGGGTGAGAAATGTGGGAGGAGTGGAGGGTGCTGAGGAGGGTCTATGGGAACCCTGACTATCCACCTCAGATTCCAACGTCACAATTCTACTTTTAATTGTTTTTACATACCACAAAGGTTTTATTTGGGGGATGACTGTACTTTGCTACTTGTTAGGAAAAGAAAGAAAATCTCCAGATTAAAAAAAAAAAAACCTTTTATCTTTCAGATAGGGCTATTGAGAAAGTGAGTAATGAATAGACTTATTAAAGGTGTTGAAATAGTAACACACCAAGGGTTTGAACCCAGGCATCCAAAGAATTAGTGTAAGGCTTTCTGTACTTTGCTCTCCAGTTGCTTAGGCAACTGCCTGTGGAGTAACTTGCAATTTTTAGCTTTTGAAAATTATAATCTTAGAGCTATAAAAATGTTAAGAGTTATCTAATGCAAGCCCCCTTATGCTAAGTAACAGTGTTTTTCCGACTGTGGACTATGATCATTAGTTGACCAAGAAGTTGATTTAGCAGGCAGCAACTAGCACATGTGTCTTTTAAAATGAAAGAGAATAGAACAGAAAATATCAGAATGCACACTGTGTGGGATAAGACTAAGAGTTATTTCACAAAGCCTGTGTATAAATGTGTAAAAGATATATACACATATATGCACATATAGAAAAAATTATACACAGATAAATACATATATGTGTGTATATATATATTTGTATATATAAGGTCATGAATAAAATAAGTAAAATGTATTTTTTTGCTGTGGGTCATAGTCAAAATGTTCAAATACCACTGACACCTAGAAACCCCTTTCCCATTACTGTTCAGATGAAGACTCCAGTAACAGAGCCATGGAGCTCTCATTCCTTCCTCAGGCAACTGTTTCTAGTTCTACTAGACCAAGATAGCCATAAAACATTATCCGTTGATGATATTATTATTATTATTATTATTATTTTTCCAATTAACCATTCCTCATTTCTCCAGTAGGTCCCCCTATGATAATTTCCAGACCTTTCTCCATCCTAGATGTTGTTAATGGCCTTCTCAGAAGGAGATGTCCATAATTTCCAATGAAGCTCTTGCTAGAATCAGCTACATAATGAAAACAGGGAGCCTCCTGTTCAAAAATTATTTAGACTATCAGAACAGGGACTGCAGGACATTAAGCCGAGCATGGAGTCCTTCTAGGCACTGGGCCTATAAGGACCCAGTTTGACCATGCAGGCAGCGTGCCCATGAAGCGGGCCCTGCCTTGAGGTCCAGTCTGCCTCTCACAAGGTATCCTGGGTTTTTGTTGCTGGTGTTTCAAGAATACCTCCTCTATTATCACAGCTCAGACCCCTGGAGCTGGTTATTTCCAGGGTGAGCTGTGACTATAAAAGGTCTTTACCTACAGAAAATGTAATTAGTCTCCTAGCACACTGGGAAGAACTCAGCCTGCTTTGTGCATTCTCATTTGCCCTGGCCACACCACCCCCTTGCATCTCTGCTCCTCAGACATGGAGGTCTTTGATGTGAAATTTCATGCTTAGTCTCATGGTAGCCAGACTCATGAGTTATGCCATGCGCGGGGTGCCAGGGACAGCAGTGTTCAGCTTGCCTGGCTACCAAGTTCATTTCAAAAATGCTCTATTCAAGCAATGAGTTGCTCATTAAAACACCGTAAGTTGCTAAGATATCCCTAAGATAGATGTTTTGTAAAAGGTCCCAGCAAATCCATGAAAACCCAGCACTTCATCAAGACTAAATGTGATATTACTTAGAAAGACAGCTATGACAAGTCTATCTCATGCTAACAAACAAACCAAAATAAGATCATTTCATCCTAACATGATGAAAGCAATCAGGTCTTTATCTTAGAAGGATATCATGAGTAAGAGGTCTCAATCTTTTATTTTAGGAATATTATTCTAAATTACAAATATTTTAAAACACAGGCTAGTTGAAATTTTAGGATAAATATTCACTGAATATCAAAATGCAGGATAGGGACCAAAGTCAAATGAACTATATTCTTTAAAAAAATCATTATTATGAAATTTCCCTTACCTTTATTAAAACAAGTAGAAAAAAGTACTGGTGTATGAAATTTAATGTATTAAACTTATTGGCACACTTTTTATAATGGACTGTACTAGGTAATATAAAATTATGTTCTTGGGTCTGCACTTTTTTGCTGTTTTCCCACTGTCATTTAAACGTAGATTGTTCTAGGGATGACTGAGTGACTCAGTTCATTGAGCATCCAACTCTTGATCTTGGCTCAGGTCATGATCCTGTTGTCCTGGGATGGAATCCTGCAGGGCTCACCTGGGATTCTGCTCAAGGACTCTTTCCCTCTCCCTCTGCCCTGCCCCCCACCGTGTCCCCCCTCTCTAAAATAAGTAAATAAATCTTTTAAAAAATAAACATAGATTATTCTCACATTACCATATTTAATTAAAAGAAATTTATTTTAATGCTACATTGAAAAGAAGTCTCTTTTGTAGTTGACCCCAATGCCTGCCATGAGACTATGAGGCTCTTAGAGAGGAGCTGTGGCTCTCACTATGAGTCCCCACAGTGTCGGACTCACAAAAAGTCCTCGGCAGGTGTTTACTGAATGACTGAAGGGATTCCTCCACCCAGGCCTCCAGGATTTGGAGATTCTCCTTGCTGAGAAGTCATCACTCTGGTTCACACACATTTTTTGGTATAAGAAAAGTAATTATGTATTTTGGGTTTTGGAACAGCCTCCCAAATAACTAAACATAAATGGCAGGCATCTCAAATATTTTTCTCCTTCACGATCCTCTTGAATGTGTTAAATAGAATGGGAGTCTGTATCATTCAAGACTTAGGCAGAAGTAGTAGGTTAAATTAGTTTTAGGATCCATCTCCCTGGATTTTAACATCCTTCTCCCTCCTGAGTCTTGCCATTTCTTTCTCTGCTGCTCAGCTAACTGAAGATAAGCTCTTGAGAAATCCACCTTAAGAGAGAGGAAGGCGGTATTTCTATGTACAGGTCTCCATCAACAGCCTCTTGTTGGGTGGAAATCTGCTTATATGGAGATACCAGGGCCATCTACTATACCATTAAGTCAGTGACGATGTTTGCCACCCAGAAGGTGAAATGTAAGGAATCCTTCACTGATCAAGAGTCAACTGAAAAAAAATTTTTGTGTGTGAAGACAAGAACTATACTGATTCCCAGGCAGGGACATATTTGTGTAAGAAGTAATCTCACAGAAACCTCTGGAGAGGGGCACCTGGGTGGCTCAGTGGGTTAAAGCCTCTGCCTTCGGCTCAGGTCATGATCCCAGGGTCCTGGGATCGAGCCCCACATCGGGCTCTCTGCTCAGCAGGGAGCCTGCTTCCTCCTCTCTCTGCCTGCTTCTCTGCCTACTTGTGATCTCCATCTGTCAAATGAAAAAAAAAAAAAAAAAAGAAACCTCTGGAGAATTCTGGGGCACCTGGCTGGCTCAGTTGGAAAAGCATGTGACTCTTGGTCTGAGCCATGAGTTCAAGCCCCACGTTGGGTGTAGAGATTACTTTTAAATAAATAAATAATATTTAAAAAGAAAGATAGAAACCTATGGAGCATTCTAAATCCTTTTGTGCATGATCAGACACTTGGGCTTTCCTTTCCCTTCTCTTTCCTTCCCTTCTCTCCCTCCCTATGTCACTCCCTCTTCTTCCTCATCCCCCTCCTCGTTCAGTGGGAAGGCAGTAATAACTTGCAGACTACCAAAGTTAGAACCCCACATCTATCATTGACAAACCATCTGATTTCAGAAATTTTGCTTAATCTCTCTGGACCTCAAATTCCTTGTTTATTAAGTGAGGTGATAACAGTACCTACCTCATACAGTTATTGAGACTATCATACGGATTAATACTGCCAAATACTTAGTGCAGCACTTGGCTCGTGATAAACCCTACATAAATGTTAAACCCTGTTTATAATGATTACCAGTATATCAAACAGTTACATTTGCCCTAAAACAAACAGAGACAATGAACTAACGGTTTATCTCAGAATTGTTGATCCTGTTCCACCAATTTTATTAAATCTTCTCTATGGCAAACTATTTTCATCTGTCCTTAAATTACACAACCATTCTTAGGATGAACCACAGTGAAAAAAACCTATCATTCATTGGAATGAAAGATGTGAGCTATTTTTTGTGGCAGTGTTTCAGAGTTTATTTTCTTGTAGAGAAGGCATGAAGGCCAAGTGACCTCAGGGAATTTCTGCTTCCTTAGCAGTATTATCTGTGGTGAAAGTGCATTGCATCATACAGGCTATAAAAAAAAAAAATCACACACACACAACAACTTAGTGTCTATGAGAGGTCAGTTGGTACCTGTGTGGTCAGTCTACTTTATTTCTTATTTCTTATTTCTTATGGATGCCATTAGTTATCAGGAGTCTGTGATGAGGGAGAGGAACAACCCTCACCATTCACACCCCACAGGAGCACTAGGAATGGTAGCAGGTCCTGTAGCACAAAGGACACATCACAAAAGCTAGGGGTCTAAAACTGTGGGCAGCATGAAAACTTTAAATATACTCTTTTTTGTTGGTCAATGAAAGAAACATATTGAACCTACTTGGGATACTTATTAAATAAAGATGCCAGAAATTCTCAGGGAAATGATCCTTTTCTAAGCTGATAGTCCCACCCTACCCACACCTCAAACCCGGTATCTGTCTTTGTGGTAAATCCAGAAATTGGTACATGAGTCTATATAAAGGGGAATCTAAGATGCTCTCCAGCCTCTTGCTTTTTTCCTAGTTTCCCCCATATTTTGGCTACTGGGCCTTATCTATGAACCCTCAGGGATAGAACACACAGTGAACAGTCATTTAAAAGAATAGAGAATATGAACAAGTGTGTACTGGTTGCCCATGGCAGAGTGAGGATTAGGATATTGAGCAGGAAAACACCTAGGTTTTGCTTAAATCAGTGTGGCAAATGTCTCATGTACAATCTCCAAGAGCATTTCATTGGTGCTATAATTTATCTGCAGATCACTTGAAGTAGAACCAACAACTCCTAATTCCCCAACCTTATTCAGCCATGTCCCCACCCCCCTTCCCCCACCCTGGTCATTACAGAAAGGAGTCTGTTCATTATTCTTACTGCAATTACTTTGAAAGAGCTTTGGACTAGAATGAGGTGGTTCCAACCATCAACAAACAAACTCCAACAAACCCTAGAGTATTTCATTTCACAGAGGGATGAGATGGACTGGATAGATATTTACTATACTCAACAGCATTCAAGAGCCTTTCTGAAGGAAGGAAGGAAGGAAGGAAGAAAAAGGAGGACAGATAGCTGCGGGAGCCTTTGAGCATTGGCATTCATAAGAATTCTTCCTTCCACAAGAAGTAGAATTTGAACATCTGAGTTTCTTAGAGTTTTGCATGTAAAACATGAGCATCAGTGCCAGATCCTAATCATATGTAAAGAGATGAAAGAGTGAAAGATACAGGGACTGCTGGGCACACTCCATCTATTTCCTCCATAACTACTTAAAATATTCTGGAAAATGTAGAGTATGCACCAGCCAACCAGCTTTGCCTCCATAGCTCGAGAAAGAAAAAGCAGAAACTGGGAAACAAAGCTCTTCAGGTGGCAGGTCCCAGGCTCTGGAGCTGGATGGCCCAGGTTCATATCCCAGATGCATCACTTATTTGCTGCGTGCCCTTGTGTCAGCCTCTCTAGGTCTCCTCAGCCTCAGTTGCCTTATCTATAAAATGGGAATAATAATCATACCTTCTCCATAGGACTGTTAGGAGGAATCAAAGAGACAAGCCAGTTAAAGCGATTAGCATAGTGCCTGGCACTTCATAAACCTGGACCATCTCCGCTGTTCATAAACCTGGACCATCTCCGCTGTTGTAATTACCATCCACCTCACCGTCACGGGAGTTGGTACTGCTCTAGAAAGATGAACGATGAGAGTGATAGTTCATAACCAACCCCTGACTGTAGTGTTCCCAGTAATAACTGCAGTCTGTGCTAGCCCATGAGTTAGTTATTCCCCTCTCATAATCCTCCACTGCCCACCATCCAAAAAAAGAAAAATTGTCTTAAAAGTCTTCCACAGTAGTTATTTAACAAAGTCCCCCCACAAGGTGAGAATTTTTCTGAGTCCTGCTCCTAGTTAACGGGACACTCATTTTTTAAATCTATGGTTTAAAAAACCAATTAAACACCCAAGAAAATGTCATTCTGTCATCTATAAATATGTGACTACATTTAAAGTTAGGAAATCGAATCAGGGGTCTAATTGTTCCAGAAGAATATACGTTGCTGACAGAAAATAATAACTGTATTAGACCTCAATATCACAGTGAAATTGGTTGTTATGAATACTTGCAGAAACAGCAGATAACAAACACATTTCTTTGCTTTCAAAGAATAAGATTCTGTGCTGTAAATAAATCATTACATTACATCAAAGGTACTAAAATCAACAATCACCTGATCATCATTGGCAAGCCTTGTCTGAACTCCATTTTTTTCCTAATTAAATGAGAAAAGAGAGTAAAAAAAATCTTTGCACAATGTCCCTCACACAAAAGAGTTTCTAACTGTAGGGGGTAGAATGATGCATCCATTTCCACTTACTGTATTAGGGAACGACTAAATTACTTGGAGTTCCCTTTCTGCATGTACACTTATGAGTAATGATATAATTTTCTAAATCACATAAAAATACATAAACAGGATTCACCACAGTTCCATGCCCTATCTTTATGAGAATCCATGTGGGCGCTGGTTCTTAAGGGAATTTTTAAAAGAGGCTACCTTTAGTTCTGTTGCAAGCCAGGCTACACGTCTGTATTGTATATATGTTAAGCTTTGGACATGCAGAATGGTCATGTTTTGCTGTGTTTTGGCATCTGCATGCAGAACCTGAGATCTTAAAAATTCACTATTTCTCAGCTCGCTCACAACTTTCTCTTATAAAATTAAGCTTTCATTGCCAGTCTTAATATTTGAGTCATTGAAAGCTCCTTTTTAAATGGTGAGTGACCGTAAAACCAGCAACGCGAGTTTCATTTTAATTGATTTTGTATCTTCATCACCACTCCTTAAAAAGAATCTTGTCTTATTACTAGAGATAATGTATGTGTCAAAAAAGAAGCCTCAAATGCACTTCCTGTGCACTTGACAGGGTGACAAAATATTTCTCCTATCCTTTCCTAATTGAGCCACAGTACAAAGGAGGACATTATAATAATATTAATAATAGTTACATGGATATTTGTAGGTACTGTGTAACCCTTCAGTCCATTTTCCCAGACAATAGTGGCTACAAAGAGGCTTCAAAATAGAACATCGCACAATATGAATGCCACTTTTTTCTATCTTACATTTTAAAAACATCATTGAAATCAGAAAGTTCATTTACAAAGGACTGGCAGTTGCAATCACAGCAATAATGTAGTGCTGAGAAAAAAAGGGTAATTGGTTTGGTAAAGATCGCTTTCCATTACACCATAAAGCACTACACAATAGGAAAGGTCGCCAATTAAGCAATCATGAATACCAAGTACTGAAGCTGATGAAAATAGGGCAGTGGTTTAAATAGATTTGCAAGCAATTTACCTTTTCACAATGTTGGCAATCTGATGCAATTTGCTTGCAATTTTGTCTGCTTTCAGTAGCACTCGAAGCTGACACTACACAGACCAAATGGCAAAGAGGCCCTGCATAGAAAATGTAAAACTATCTTGGCTGCATCAGGAAACCAGAATGGTGGTTCATCAGGAAAATTACAACAATTAACATAAGTGCTGCAAAAATCAACACTTTAAATGTCACACTCACTAGTCTGTCCAAAGACTGTGAAAGTACCATCCCCATTGCCGGACTAACAGTAAATATGAAGCAATCACCACCAAACCTTGGGGCTGATGGCTTTACAATTGATGTGACATTCTCTGAGTGATAAAATAGCCTCTCATTTTACAAAAGTAAGTATTTTTCTTTTTTAGACTTAACCTGGATTATGTCAACACAAAATTTACGTTTCATTTTTTTCAACTTTTTCGACAAAGCCATCTTGGGCCTGGGTCGGTGTAGTTGGTCTTGACATTTAAAAAATAACTTTATATTTCAGAGAATTAGAGCCAAGTTGATAAAAAATAATCCCTCCTCAAATATTGATCTGGTGCTTTCAAATGTAAATCATGTTCCAGATTTATGTCTAAAGCTGTTATACTGTGTGAGGTACAGTGTGTCTGATCAGAGCCTGTTTTATTATCTTACAGAGGGCTCCAAAAAAGCGTCTGTGGATATTCCCCGGAGGACTGGCTGGAATTACAGATGCCATCACATATCTATATCAATGTTTTCCCAGCTAAAAGTTAGACACCTTGAAAATAATTGATAACTTCTTCTTTGGCATCCATGGTTTGAGAAGCTATAAATTTGTCAGGCTTCGAGGGGAATTGGCTTATAGTGTAAACCTAATGATTTCTCAGTGAACTGGGAGGATCTTGCAGGGAGAGAACAAGAGCAGAGTGTCAGAAAATCTAAGTTTAATTTTCATCTCTATATTGGCTGACTGGGGGAGTTATTTTAGGTCTGTGTCTACAGAGGGCCCACCTTCCATTTTTGAGGGAATTGGCTGATTTTTTCGGCTTACGAACAAATTGGACTTCCCCCTCATGAACCTCTCTGCCTTGCTTGAGCTTGAACACCATGATTTCCATGCCAGAAGAGAAAGGACAGTATCCCACATGCATTTGTGTGACACATGCCAAGAAGAGTGAACGACTTTATTACAAGCTAAATGAAAAGGCCCCTTGTAATCACAGGCACCCTGTCCCCTGTTCACTCTCACTGCACAACAGGGCTCGTCTTTCACTTCTTCTTAGTCTATAAAAAGTCATTTCTTACAAGGGAATTCAGAGTTGGCCTGTAGAAGCCACGTTTGTCCAAAACTATGGGATCTAGTATAATGTGGTGACACATATCTCCCTAGATGACTCCTCTTGTCATCACTAATGAATCGTCTCATTCTGTCAAGAGTTATTTCCCCCCCAGACACCTTCCTCCCTACTACTCTGTACTAAGCAACAGTGTCAACTCCGGGTAAAGGTTTCATCAGCTGCCTCTTGCCGTGATCATCTTAAAGAACATCAGTAAGCAGTACTCTGCTGACAGGGTCTCTGTCACCCATGCTGCCAACGAAGGCCAGCCCCAGACACTGAGGGCATCGTCCAGACGACGGGGGTTCAAGGTTGCAATGCTAGCTCTTCAGGAAGCTGTTTGTTGTATGGCTGAAAGTTGAGGGAGGAGCTGTGCAATCCTCTCAGAAGGGTTTACATTTCTGTGAGGGGAAGCCAGCAGAGAAGTACGGAATGGTTTCTTCCCCGGTTTCAGGTGGCCTGTTTGCAGCCATTTCCTGAAGCTATGCCTGCATCTGATACCTATTCTCTGACAGATTCTTGAAGAATAAGTCACTACAGGAAGGGAGTGACCTTCTGTTGCTACCCACAACACAACAGGGATGATTCTATGGAAGGGTGGCATCAGTAGCCTCAGGAGTAAATTACAGGCTGGGAATAGCAGTAAGATGTTTGCTATCTCACCAATACAAAATACTCTAAAGTTTGTAAGATTGCTTCCAGAGAAACAGACATTGAGAAGAATTAGCTTTTTTTCCGGTGTGTGTACGTGTGCATGTGTGCGTGTGTGTGTGTGTGTGTGTGTAATGCAGCATGGTCAAGAGAGGGGTATACAGGAGGGTGAGGAGAAACTATAGCTAACTTTGATAAATATAATGACCTGTGGGTTTTTTTTTCTCAGCTGTTGATTGGTACCACGAAAACAATTATTACTGGTTAATTTAGTTGCTGGCATAGTACACAGTAAATATTTTTGTTGTATCACTCTTTATTAACTGCAGAAAAAGCATTTGGATTTTATTTATCAAGTTAGTAAAAAATCACACACAGCAACTCTATGAGCATAAAGCAGATAGTGTCAGAATTATCAAAGCTATTTCCAAATCACTATTCTAGTCTCCATGGTCCATCTCAGAGAAGGATCCAAATTTAGTGTAATCCCATCGTCAGAGACTTGGATCTAAAAGATAGGATTTGCCAAAGAGGAGATTCAGAATCTTTACTAGTTTGGGTTGAACTAAATATATACACTGGTTAGACTTGCCCAATAAATCGCATAAATTCTTATAAAAGTAGTCAGTGGGACTTGCCATACCAAGCAAGCAAAATACATAAAAACCATAGCCCCTTCCGAAGAACAAGCCCATTTATCCAAATAAATATTTTTAGTCCTCAAAGTATTTTAGAAGACAATGAAATGAAACTTTCTAAATTTAAAAAAGTACTTAAACTATGAAAAAAGATTCCCTTGAATGATAGCTATGCAATCACTTTAAGGTTGGCTATCAATTGAATTTTGGCACTGGTATTTATTAGCTGTGCAGCCTTAGGCAAATCACATAATCTCTCTGAGTCCAAATTTTGTCAACTGTAAAACGGGAAAAAAATAAATCTTGCAGAGTCTGTGAACAGTCAGAGTACAGGATGAGAGGGGGATGTACTAGATATTTAAATAAAGCTCTTCTGCTATTATGTTTGCAGTTTCTGTTTTTGTTGTGAATGCTGCGGCTGCTGGTTGGGAATCCAACCTGGTAAGCATTTAAGAGCTTCTGTTTTAATGTTGTTTTTTTCTCCCCCCATGTATTTCAAATGCGCACGGTGTATCCTTAGACAAATATGGAAATAGCTACTACATTCAAACGAGACAACCTATATTAAAAATGTTTAAATGTGCAATAAAATTTGAGCAACATTGTACTATTTCTTTTTCAAAGAGAGAAAAGGGTTTCAAGAGGTATTTTTCAAGGCAGAGTGAAATCATGTTTCAATTCTTTGTCTTTCAGTGAATTGCTACGGAGTAGTTTACAAGATAGAAGGAACAAAATTCCAAAACCTTGGCCTACATTTGAAAAACATAAATTGTTTAGTTCCTCTAAAATCCACAATGTTAAGCAGAAAGTTTGTGTTCTTATCCTCTTGGTTTTTGATAAACCAAGGAATCCATGTGGAAGATTCCATGGAATGTCATTGCGAAGCCCCTTGGAGAGAAAGGAGGAAGTGAGACATTGTGTTCCAGAGCGTTCAGAGCCTCCAAATGAGGCTGCCAGGGAATCCCAGTTTGCAAGAGCTGGGCCAGGCCTAGACAAGCAGGACCCACAGTACCTTCCAGGTATTACGGCTTTAGGGCAATCAGACGATTCTGAATACTTTGGGACTCTGGTTGTCTCTGTTTAGAGAAGTCTGGCCATTCCTTTTTTTCCTAAAGATCTAGTTAGTTAGTTAGTTAGTTATTTTAGAGGTGGGGGAAAGGGCAGAGGGAGATACTCTTCAAGCAGACTCCCTGCTGAGCGTGGAGCCCAATGGAGGGCTCCATCTCACCACCCTGAGATCATGACCTGAGCCAAAACCAAGAGTCAGATGCTTATCTGAGTGAGCTCCCCAGGCGCCCCTGGCCATTCTTAACTTCAGTGGAATACTGGTAGATGTTTCCAACACTACCCCATACCCACAAGACTCCTTCAGTTTCTGAATCCAGCCACTCTGGGTTCCCACTTGGCCTGTGGGGGCTGTCTCGTGGTAGCTGGAGATACCAGGAGATCCTCATGATTCATGGAGCTTGTTAGTTCCAGTGGACAGTTCCACATGAACACCTACCACTATTTTTGAATACCAGTCATCTGATCCAGATAGTAGGCACTCAAGAAACATTTACTGAGACCTTAGTATGAACTATAGTTTATGGGACACAGAAATAATTCATTGCCCCTGTCTCCAAGGAGATGAGAGGTAGTTTATGGCATTTAAATATTTAAATAAAAGATAAAGAAATGGCAAGTATCACAAAAGAAAAGCAAAATGCCAGCTGTTGAGAAGAGGTAGATGATGCAAGTAAAGCCATAGTACAGGATGTAGTTATTTCATTAAACCTTGTCCTTTCCTTTAAATTAGATTGACGCTGTTATAAAACAGTTCGTACTGATATCATACTTAAATTCTTTACTAGGTAAGCTTTGGATAGATAGGGAAAGTATTCCAAGGTAAAAGAAAGAGCAGAGGAAGGAAGGAAGGAAGGATGGGAGGAAGGAAGGAAAGGGAAGAGGGAGGGAAAGGAGGAAAGGAGAGAAGAGAGGAAAGGAGATGGGAAGGAAGGGGGGGGAGGAGGGACGGAAGGAGGGAAGGAAGGAAGGGACCTCACTTATGCCAGACAATTCTAGTCCAGTTTGGCTAAAGTGCTGTAATAAGAGCATTCAGAATTCTATGTGTGATCCTGTTTGAGTTCACCTGAAAAATCCTGAATACTCTGGGTAAATGAGTTTTCCCATTTATAACTTACACATCAAGCCTTTTATAAAGCATGTCCTCAATTACAGAATTTCCGTGTACATTGTAATTATACTTCATGTAAGTCTGGGAATAATAATCTTGTACTTGAATTATCTTGAAAGGATGATACCAAGTCAGAAAAAGGCTGATTTTTCATTCTTCCTAGGTCAAATGATACTCTAATAAAACATGATGTTGTAATCTTATATGTTCTTAATCTTTCAGGTTGAATCCGAACTTGGCCCCAGGCAAGTCAGCTCTTATATAAAAGGTTGTTACAGAGCAAATGAGGATTTCACCAGCTCAGGAACAAACTGCACTTTCCAGTTTACTGCTAGTTTGAACAGGAAGTTGTGATTTGTGCCCATCCACAGGTCAATGAAAGTTTTTATTGACATTGGAAAACCCTGTGTACACTGAACTAATAAACCCGATAAAATCAGGCCTTCTGATTTCAAGTGCCTCCTATAGCCAACTATAGCCACAGGATATTATTCAGTTATGAAAATTCCACTTTCAGAACATTCAGTTCCTTTTTCTTTGATTCCTCTTTAGCGCCCGGTCTTACAGTACCACCACACTTGGACAGGACGCTGCCATGTTCCCAGATCAGCTGGGAGCTACCCCGACTTCAAACAAACAAGACAAAGATCAGTTCTTCAGAAGCTGTACATTGCCCTTCAGTCACCCCAGATGGATTCGAAGAGCCTTTCCAATGAAGAGCTCGGGGCCAGGACGATCAAATGTCACAGAGCTAACAGGTCTAACAGCCTCGCTGCTGTTGAACTACTTCATCTCTCTGCTCCCAAGTTTGGTGGGAATAAATATATTGCACAGATGGGACTATAACTGACCATAGCCTGCTCCATTGTATGTCCAACCATCTCTAATTACAGCAACACACGAGAGGAAGGGATTTGAAAGGGCAGGTGACGGGAGAGGAGAGGAACCTGGTCTGACTTAAACAGCACAGGATCCCTCACCATCAGGCCTGATGTACATCAGCCTGACAGCTAATTAGGGTAGACATGAATTTTTCCAATGTAACAGATGTTCGCTAATCAGGCCAGATTTGGAGCCCTTGCGCCAGCAACATTTCATGCACAATTTAACTATCTAAAAGGAATAAACTACTTAATGCATTGTACTGAAGGCACAGCTGTTTCACAATCAGAAAATTTGCTGTCAAAGATGTTCTCTTTAAAACTGACATGTTTTTATATAACTCTGATGGGGTGTTTATAATGTATTAATAGTTGTCAGCAAGAGCTGCTGTCATCATCAGAAGTAAAATATTTCTGAAGGTATATTAAAATGAACAGACTCCTTTCTCTTCCCCCAAAATCCATTCAGATAATTTAACTAGGTTGAATGTGGCCTGCTGGTTTCCAAAATGTATTTGAGACAAAGAACATCAATGTATTCTTTCAGTTTATTTTAAATTTAAGACAAAACCATGCCTGTGTCTTGCTTTGGTTTAAAGGTTTAAAACAATCATAGGTCCACATTGGTTTACAAAGCTGGATTTTTTGAATCGTTTTAGTTTTACGGAAATACACCAGGGGGAACATCATTACTACACCAAAAATGTTTTATTGGGCAAAGTGAAGGTTTGACATCTTCATAAGCATGAACTAATTTGGTTAAGAATGAAATGGGATTTCTCTCTCTCTCTCCCCCTCTTTGCGTCTCCTGCACTGACCCTCTATTTTAAGAAAGGACTCCTAAATACAAATGGGAAACTTTTTCTTTGGACAGTTTGGTTTTGTAACTCATTGTTTGTATTTTTTTAAATGGTAAAACATAAAAATCTTTCACACCCCAAGAATATTGAAAAGTTCACATCATTTATGGATTGTCTTAGGAATCCGTATTTGAAGTAGACATTAAATATATGCTGGTGACTTCAAATTCTACAATAAAGACAAGTTGTAGGGCTTGTCTTGTAATCTCTTTGTATTATATGCATAATTTAGCAATTTGCTCATTTTTATAACATTTTTAGCAGTTTCCCCCACCATCTTATGATTCATAACTTGTGTGCATTATTTTCAACCAATAACATTAACAGTATCCTCAATTATGCTTTACCTGGCAAGAGAGCAATGAAAGGTAGTGTAGTTTCTATGGTGACTAGGTTACTACTGACCCTCATTTTCATGCACTGGCCCCAGTAGATCTGTGAGTCCTGAAAGGTACGATATTGAATTAATAGCACCCACAGCTCAGATCTTCTGGCAAAGTCAAGGATGGGATGTTTAAAACCCAGTTTCAATTAAAGAACTGTTTTCAGGACTGATAAAGGAGTCTAAGATTCTCTGCTAGGACTTGAGTATCCTATTTTTAGAATATGTTTCTCTGATGTGATGACTGATCCACTGGAAACTGGTTATTGACCAGATATTTAAAGAGTTACATTTCCAGAGGATGACAAATGAGGCCACACCTAGAAAAGAGAGTTTTCATATCTGTGTTCTAAATCAAATCAGCCCTGAGAGATATTAAAAATTAATTTTACACAGGTGAAAAATGAAATGCCTTGATTTTGTCACTTTCCCTTTGGATATCCTATGTTAAGTAGGTAGTTTGCCATCTTCAACTCCAGTATCTTGAGGACTTGAATCGTTTCATCTTTATGCCAGTTTCAGAACCACCAGCAGTTCTTTCACATGGGGAAGTTTTAAACTAAATTATAGATATAGCTTCTAAAAATGGTAAAGCTCTGGGGCTCCTGGGTGGCTCAGTGAGTTAAGCCTCTGCCTTTGGCTCAGGTCATGATCTCGGGGTCCTGGGATCAAGCCCCATGTCTGGCTCCCTGCTCAGTGAGGGGCCTGCTTCTCCCTCTCCTTCTGCCCCTCCCCCCTGCTCATGTGCTCTCTTTGGTTAAATAAATAAATTATCTTAAAAAAATAAATAAAAAGTAAAAATGACAAAGCTCCAGATTATTACCCACTTCATCTTTAAATACTTTAACTTTTGTACATAGTATTTTATAGGATAAATTCTTACAAAACTATCTATAGATCTAGATTTCACTTAGAATAAAATCCATATACTTTACCACAACCTACAAAACTCTGCATTATCCAGTGTCTCCTATCTACCAACATCATTGCCTGTCACTTGCTCCTTGTTCACTGTGATCTAACTAACACCGATCTGCTTTCTGAGACTTGAACACACCAAAGCTTTTCTCTCTCTAGGGCTGTTTTACTTGCTTCTTTTAGTCTAGAATGTCCTTTCCCCTCCTCTTGGCATGTCTGACTCCTTATCTTCACTCAGGAGTCAGTTTAACTGGAACCTATTCAATGAAAACTTCCCTGATGATCCTAATTAATGTTGCCACTCATCCAACCTCCACCTTATCACCCTGCTTATTTTTCCATAGCACTCATCAAAATAAAAAAATTTAATTTGCTTGTTTATTTTATGTTTCCCCACATCCTCAAACCCTCCAGAACTGTGAGATCCAATACAGTAACCAACAGCCACTTATGGTTATTTAAATTAATTAAACTTAAATAACATTGAAAATTCCATTCCTCAGTTGGTATCAATAGTACAGATAGAGAACATCTGCAACTCACAGAAAGTTATATTAGACAGTGCTAATCTAGAATATAATCTTTGAGAGCAAGAGAAAGCTCTGGCCAGTGTCCACAGTAGCAATTGATCCATTATAGTTCTCAATTAGTTAAATGGATGGATGGGTACAAGGAAAGGTAGATGGATAGGTGGGTGGTTGGGTGAACTTCTATTTACACATAATCATTGAGAAGTATGATATTCCAGCTAGTGTAATACTACAACTTTTATTCAATCTTCTATTCCTAATATTATTTCATTCATTTTTAAAGATTTTATTTATTTATTTGTTTGTTTGTTTTAGAGAGAGCGTTTGTGAGTTGGGGGAGGGGCAAAGGGAGAGGGGAAAGGAAAGAATCTCAAGCAGACTGCATGCCCAACATAGGGCTCAATCTCATGACCTTGAGATCATGACCTGAGCCAAAACCAAGAGTTGGATATTCAACCCACTGAGCCATCCAGGTGCCCCATATTCCTAATACTATTTTAATAAGGTGAGATGAAGTATATTGACCTGAAGATATATCTAATATCATTTCCTCTTTTCTGAAAGTACTCTTGAAAGAAATGTCCATGACCCGAACTAGAACCAAGGACCATAAAGATCCCTTTACAAAGAAGCCTTATGCTTTAGATCACAGCTATGGTAAGAGCAGAAAGAGTAGGAGTTTGTACTCTGGTAAATAGAATCTCAAACCCTAACTCTGATATTTACTAGTTGAGTTTTTTTTTTTTTTAAAGATTTTATTTATTTATTTGACAGACAGAGATCACACAAGTAGGCAGAGAGGCAGGCAGAGAGGGGAGGGGAGAAGCAGGCTCCCCGCTGAGCAGAGAGCCCGATGTGGGACTCGATCCCAGGACCCTGGGATCATGACCCGAGCCGAAGGCAGCGGCTTAACCCACTGAGCCACCCAGGCATTCCACTAGTTGAGTTTTTTGTGTGTTTAGCTGTTGTTGTTTTGGAGAATTTACCTAGTCTCTCTGAACCCCATTTCCTTCATACATAAAATGGAGGAAGAGAACCAACTTCATAGGGTTATTCTGAGATTAGATGCTTGGCTTACAGTAGGCTCATACTAAATGGTAAATGCCATTATAAATTTTCTTGAATTAATGGCATGAAGGTAATTAGAACTTTGGAAATCTTGGTCTACCTCGTATCACTCCTTTTCTGGCATTGTTCTTTGACTCAGAAATTTTAGAACAGAATCCCTGCCCATAGACACTGTCATCAACTCTTGGAGGCTTGTCATAAGCATAGTGCTCAGGAGCAGGGGTAGAAAGCATTAGGACGGTGGGTGAAGGTTGTGGGGAGAGGGGAACATGGTAAATACTGACCAGCTGCTTACCAAACAGCTCTTGAAATGAACTGTCTCATGTTTTAAATTGTATTAAAATCCCTGAAAGTACGAAAGATTTCTAAGGCTCAGTAAGTACATAAATATGTGCAGTATCCACAGCATCACTTCATTTCGAGAGTCAAGAAGCTCCTCTTAAGCTTAGGAAGCATACAGGATAGACCCTAAGAGATCAGCAGTGAAGAGGTTCTAGTAGTATGTGTTTTTCCGTTGATAAAAACAAAAGGGTAATTTTATAATGTCATCAGAGACAATGAAAGTCCACCACCCTTACTACAGTGTCCCACAGGGAGAGGGTTTAGAGAGGATCAGTCTGAAGGTATAGGAATGAAGTGTCCTCCTAAACCTGTAAGAAAAAAAAAAAATGTACATGGTGCTAACTTAGTACTAAATTTCAAATCAGAATAGGAGTATAAAATGCGAGTTTCACTACTAGAGTATTTAGCTGATTTTCTATATTTCCAAAAAGGGAGGAGGGATGTTTCTTTATAATTTCCATGTTACCTTAGAGCATGATCTTCTTCAAAGAAAAGAGCAGGAGTGAATTCTGCAGTAAAAACTCTACAAGTGATCTCCTAACCACCCTGGATTCTTGGGGATATTTGGAAGTTATTTAGTTTAGAATAAGTCTATAAAATATTGAGCATTTTCTTGAATGACAAGTGAGAATTCCTGTTCTTTCATGGTGATGCATCTTTTGGTTTTGGTTTGCTTGCTTTTTTCCTGAGACTTAAGCTCAAAATAAACAGAATTGGCTCCATTGCAACTGTTTGGAACTGGTCAGTGTCATTAGGAAATCAGTTTTATTGTTAATTTGCACATGAAAACTGGGAATACCTTTGATGTAAACCTTTGTGTGGTGTGGGCCCCAGTTCCTGGAATAGAGAACATATTTTTAAAAAAATATTTTATCCATTTACCTTAGAGAGACAGACAGAGAGAGAGTGTGCAAGTGGTGGGAGGAGCAAAGGGAGACAGAGAAGCAGACAGCTTAGAGCATAGAGCCAGATGAGAGGATCAATCCCATGACCTAGAGATCACAACCTTGAGATCACAACCTGAGCCAAAACCAAGAGTCAGACACTCAACTGACTGAGCCACCCAGGTGCCTGGAGAACTTATTTTTGTACTAACGGTCAGGAAGAAAGAATTTATACTTGTGTAGTGTTCTCCTATTTCTGGAGTAAAATATCAAACACTTCGTAGCCAACCATAGAGAAAAACACATATGAAGAATAAACTGACTGATTAAACAGCAATTTGGGGGAAGAACTCTGCCTTAAAAAGAATATATTGAGGAATATTCTGGAAGAGGGTTTTTGTTTTTGTTTTTTCTTTTTTGGTAAGACACTTGTAGTAAAATATATATATTAAAGACCTAAAGACCCTGAGACTCTGTGACATTGTATGTTGCCTACACTGGAATCAAAACAAAATATATAGGAAACAAAAGTAAAGACCCTGAGGGGAAAATTTTTTCCTATATGGTTTATAGACAATAAGAGATGATGACTCTTTTTTTAAAGATTTTATTTATTTATTTATTTGACAGATAGAGATCATAAGTAGGAAGAGAGGTAGGCAGAGAGAGAGGAGGAAGCAGGCTCCCCGCTGAGCAGAGAGCCAGATGTGGGGCTCGATCCCAGGACCCTGGGATCGTGACCTGAGCCGAAGGCAGAGGCCTTAACCCACTGAGCCACCCATGCCCCAAGATGATGACTTTTTAAAAATATCTTGCCACGGTCTTACAGAAAAACCTTGCAATGAGAATGGCACAGAGCTGTGGTCACGCAACCTTTGACCTTCGCTTCTCAGAACAAGCTTTTCTGGGCCCACTTTCAGCACACATGATATTTTGTGTGTGCTTATTTCATAGGCATGCCCATTGCTTGTTGTTTTCACTTTACTTTCATTTACAAGATTAATCTCTCTCCCCACCCCCTCTTCCTTACCCTCCTCCTGTTTTGTGGAAATATTCACCAATAATTACTCGTGTTAAAATGAGAGCCTCCAAATGAAATAAAATGGAGAATTAGAAAGAGATACTAAATGAAAATAACAAGCGAGTAAAGATCAAAACAAAATGTAACAAAATGCTAGGCTGGAAATCTCAGACATGTTTTCTGTGATCCTAGATGAATCTCTTCATGGTGTAAGTTACTGTCTTCCTTTCCTAGAAGACAAGGACACCCCAATGTTGCAGCTCTAAGGCTTCAGCTCTACCTCTTGGGGATCTTTGGAATATTTCTCAGTCATGACCGCTAGAGAAATCAGTGTTAACAGTCTCCTGTTATATGTATTTCCCTGATTATGAGTTTCTTCCCTTTTTTCTCCATTAGCCTCTGAGTGGGTAGTTTCTTTGGACTTTCCTGGATCTCTCTTCATATAAGTGCTGATTTTACATATGGGTGCTGATTTTGGCATCTCATTCTACCAAATGATTTCCTTCAAGTTTCTCTTTTTCTTTCCTTCTCTTTTTCAATGTACTTTCAATGTTATTTCCCTATATGTCTTCTAGGAATACTTAACACCATTTTAGAGTGAAAGCATGTTGATCGTGAATAGGAACTCAAACATTTTCTTGTTCTGGAACTTTCCCTCCACTCCAGCAACTGTCAGTTTACCAAAAAGTTTTGGCCATAGTGCAGAGCCCATCAAATACATCATTCCTCCTGTAATTTCCAATCCTCTTTGGATTGCAATGCATGGAAAATGCTATGTGTAGAGTCTCTCTTAGTGATTTTATTCTAGGACTAAAGCTTACAAAGTAAGCCACTGGTTATAAACAAAAACAAAAACAAACATTGGTTAAAAATAACAGAAACAAGTAAATGCAAAACCCCAATGATGAAATGAATAAATAGGTAACAATTAAACTGTCACCTGCAAAGCTGAATGAGGTAGAGGCAAACCCTTTAAAAAATTCTTGGATGGCTAATATGTCTTCATAATTTAAAAATCAACAAATTTTAAGACATACACAGTACAAGCATTTGCTTCTACCACTGTTCCCATTCAGCAGTTCCTACAACCTTCCAAACAGTACAAATTTCTAATAGTTTCTTTGTATAATTATTTATGTAAGTACTATTTTATGCAAGATGAATATACATTTATCTTCTCTCTCCTAAAATAAGAGGCAGCATATTTACATACTGTTCAGCAAATTGATTTTTTTTTCTTCATATTACTCAGAACTCTAAATTGTCTAAATGTCTAAACTGACAGAGAGATTGCTCAGTTTTTGCATTTATTGTATAGTTAGACCATAGTTATCTCAACCAGTCCCCTACTGGTAGATATCTGGGTTCACAGAGTCTTTTGCTATGAAAAACAATGCTCTGGTACATAAGTTGAACATATGTGACTTTGCATGTGTACATGGATATCTTTAGGAAAAAAACCCTAGAAGCGGGATTGCTAAGTCAAAGGACATATGCATTTGTTACTTTGAAAGATAATGCCTAACTTTCTGCCATACATGCTACCTCAGTTTACACTGCTATCAGCAATGTATGAAATGGCCTGTTTCCCCACAGCCTTGAAAACAAAAAGTTAAGAAATTTCTGCATTTTGGAAAATCTGGAATTTTGATTACACATGCTGGTAAATTAGGGTACCTTGGTGGGTTTTTACTTTGCTTTTCTTTTATACTGAGGGAGGCTGTGCATTTTTTTATGTTTAAGAGCCATTCCTTTTTTATAAAATGCTGTTCAAGGGGTGCCTGGGTGGCTCAGTAGGTTAAAGCCTCTGCCTTTGGCTCAGGTCATGATCCCAGGGTCCTGGGATTGAGTCCCACATCGGGTTCTCTGCTTAATGAGGAGCCTGCTTCTCCCTCTCTCTCTGCCTGCCTCTCTGCCTACTTGTGATCTCTGTCTGTCAAATAAATAAATAAATACATAAATAAATAAATAAATCCTTTTAAAATAAATAAATAAAAGAAATGAAAATAAAATAAAATGCTGTTCAAATCCTTTGCTTACTTTTTTATTGGTTTTTACCACTTCTAGGAATCTTTTTTCATATTAAGGCAATGAACTATTTGGATCACATGCAATCATTTCCCTGTTTTATTATTTTTCTCTGGATTTGCTTAGTCTTTTTGTTTTTTTTCCATTCAGAAGTTTAAATTTTATTTTTCTATAAATTTATCTATATTTTTGTTCCAGTCTTTAGACTTTAGTCATAGTTACAAAGATCTTTCTCCCTCCAAAGTCATAAAAGGATTCTCTCATGTCATCCTCTCCAGTATCATAGCTTCATTTTTTTAAATCTTTGAAACCTTTAGAGATGTTCCTGGAGTAGGATTAGAAAAAAAAAAAAAAAAGGAACTAAACTTAACTTTTTTGGATGGCTTTACCATTGCCCCTCCTTTACGTTTTGAATAATACATCTTTTCTCTCACCAATTTGAGATTCTACCCTTAGCAAATTATAAGATCCTTATACATACAACTTTGTTTTATTGGTCTATACATTCACTTTAGATTTAACTAGAGAGAGCTTTCTTGCTTTTCCTGCAATGATCTGTGCTTTAGCCATCCAGAACTACTCATTCTTCCTTTCCAAGGTCTTCAACAATGGAGGATCCCACTTACATTCATGGCTTTGCACAGGCTGTTCACCCCACACGGAATGCCAGCCTTGCCCTTCTCTGTCTAGCAAACCTTGCTTTGTCTGCTAAGACCCAGATAAGCTACCACACAGTTCCAAAGAAACGCAGAGCAGAAAATACCACTGTAATTATCAGGCTGGGGAGAGGATATTGTGTACATATGTATGTAAACAAGAAGTGATGAGAATAGTTGCCTTTGGGAAGAAAAGCTGTGATATTAGTATGGAAAGGAGAAAGATTTTTCACTGAGTTTCTTCTGTACTGTTTGAATCTTTATCACATGATTGTATTGAGTTTTTAAACATATAGTATTTTTTAAAGAACAATATCAAGTTCAAGGAATGGCATTCAGACAATTTAATGTCCAATGAAATCAACAGCATAACAGTGTAACAAATAAAAGACAATGAGGAAATTTTTTATATCAATAATACATCATCTCCACTGTGAAGCACCCCTCACCATTGCTCTATGCTCTACAGGAGTTAAGGGTTCCATTAGCTATGTTCCCGCAGCACCTTGTACAAACTTCCAAATGGAAGCATATTGTGCGTTTTAATTTTGGTATTATCATTTGCCTGTCACCCAAACAACATTTGGCTTGTTGTTCATCTTTGGAGCTCAGTTACTGAACACCAACTTCTGCCTCTTAGTGAGCATACATGTCTGAAGAATGAAAGAAGGAGAAAGAGGAGGGAGGGAGGAAGATATTGAGGGATTTTACATCAGAGGAGCCTATTGGAAAGAGAGGGATGAGAAAGGAAATAGGAGTATAAATAAATAAAGCAAGTAAGTGGTATTACATGGACCAAAGATGAATGTGCCAGGATTTGAAGTGTAACCACTCAAGATCTCTCTTTCTCTCACACTCTACTCCCAATATTTCTAGTCTATGCATGGCAACTTGAGTCATCTTGTTTAAAGGTATGTCAGATCATGTCTATTTGGACAAACCCTCAGCCCCTGCCTCTAGTCAATGGCATCCAACTTTTACAGAGTATCAGTCAACATTACAAAGGTCAGTGTGGCCCCACATAATCTGACTCCTTGTCACTTCTCTGACCTCTTTTACTATTCTTACCCTAAATACTCCCCCTCCATTGTCCTCTTGGTTATTCCTCCAACACTCTAGATACACTCCTATTGTAGAGGCTTTGCATTTGCTTCTTCTGCCTGGAATATTCTTTCCATAGGCAGCTCTACAACTCCTTTATCCCCTTCAAGCCAAAGACAGTGACTTTCCTACCCTCATTTAAAATTATAAGCTGCCCTTGAGCCCTGGCATCCTCCATCTACTTTCCCTGCGGTACATAACAGCCTTTAATATACCACATAGTGTGCCAAATTACCTTTTCTATCCCTACTAGAATATAAATTCATGAAGGAAGGGGGTGCCTGGCACAGACTAGGTATCCAGTAAATACTCACTGAATGATGGAACAAAAGCATCTTAAGTTCCATCAAGTAAAAACG
Organism: Taxidea taxus jeffersonii; assembly: GCA_003697995.1. Lineage (NCBI taxonomy): Eukaryota > Metazoa > Chordata > Mammalia > Carnivora > Mustelidae > Taxidea > Taxidea taxus. Next base: position 50,132 of record ML100134.1, read on the forward strand.
ACTTTGCAAGAAGCAACAGTAGACTTACCTTGTGTTTTACAAACTGCCACCCACCCCCCCATCTCCCACCAAACAGTGTGTCCTGAAATCTAGTGGGTATGGGCCATGATCCTCTTTTGTTCTCACATTCTTACCTGATAGTCTTATCTACTGCCCTGAATGCAATTTTCATCCATAAGATGATGCCTATTTTCAAATGATATATAAGTGAAACTCTAGTCCAGAGCTGTCTCCTGAATTTCAGGTACCTCTGGACCTTTCCCTCTGATGATTTACATGCCTTTCACATTCAACATGTCCCTGCTGAATTCATCCTCTACTCTTCTAAACCCACTGTTCCAGTTTCCTTTCTCAGAGAAGAACATAATCTTCTTGCCAGTTACCCCAATCATAATCTAGATGTCACTCTTGACTTCTTTCTTACCCAAACTTACCCAGTAAACCATAAAGGGCTACCAATACTAGTATCTCAGTAGTTCTTTGAATCATTCACTTTTACAAGAACCCATTCCACCACCCCCCTATAATCCACTAGTGTTTTCCATCTGAATACTGCAACTTGGCCTCACTTCTCCCCTTAGTTATTCAAATCTAATAAAAATAGTTAACTTTATTGGTCATGCTCTAAGCACTTTACATCTATTTAAACCCCCAGGAATCCTACACAACAGGTTCTATTATTATTACTACCATTTTACAAGTGAAAAAACAAAGGCACCAAGTGTCTCCAAGTCCTGCAACTACAAAGCAGTGGCTCTGAAATTTAAACCCAAGTAGTCTGGCTCCAGAGCCCACACTCTTTACCACTATCTTACTTAGCTTCTTTGGATTAAGTCACACCCTTGCTGAAACATTTTAATGTTTCCCAAGGAGTCTGGCTGCTCAGTCAATAGAGTGTGTGACTCTTGATCATGGGGTTGTAAGTTCAAGCTCCATGTTGGGTATAGAGATTACTTAAAAATAAAATTTCAAAAAACACCCTCCACATTTTAATGGTTTCCCATACCTTTAGGATGATGCTCAAATTCCTTCTTATTCCCACCAAAATCTGAATCTTATTCATCTCTCCATCTCTATCTTCAACTTCAACAGCCACCCACCCTCACTCCCTTTTTCCCCTATATATCCTTCACCCTACCCTTTGCTCCATCACTAATGAACATCTTGCAGTCAGTTACTTGAATGGTTTCATGTGCTTGCACATGTCACTCTCTGTGCCTGGGGTTTTCATTATTACCCTATGCCCAATGGCCTGACTTCTCCTCACTCACCCTGCATATCTCACCATAGGCTTTTCTCAGGGAAGTTTCTCTGATCACTCCCTCTTATAACCCCACATCTAGCTCTTGGGATCCTCCATTTTGCTCCTGTGCCACAAGGCTGTGCTCTGGAACTCCTTTTTTCTCACATGCATGGTCCCACCATGAGTTGGTTCAGCTATATTTCAATGGCTTCTAATCTCTATCTGACCTCTCTCTCAGATATCTAACTACCACTTTGACATCTCTGCCTAGAGGCCAAATAGATCCCCATCACCATCTATTCGCTTGCCCAAATCTAGGAGTTACTTTTACTCCTTTTGCTCCTCTAATCTAAACCTACAGCAAGTCTGATTAACTGTCTCTAAGATATCCAAATCTATGGACTTTCCTCAGTCTCTCTTGCCTAGGCTGTGTCAACAGCCTTATAACTAGACTCCATGCTTCACACTTGGCACATGGCAGCAAAGTAGATGTTTAAAATGAAAATCAGATCATTCCCTCTCCCACTCAAAACATGGCTCCCCAAAATGGCTTTCTGTCGCACTCTAAATAGAACTCTGCCCTTTATATGGCTCAATCACTTCCCTGACTTCGCCTTCTACTCTCTCCTTGCTACTACCTTCCAGTCATAATGCTCTTCTTTCCATTCCCTGCATGTCCATCTCACATCTGCTATGTTTGGATTCATGAGCAAGAGACAGAACACCCAAAATAAAGATGACTTACCCGTATTGGTTATAACACACTCAAATAAAAGAGATTCAGGGTTGGTGTGGTAGTTCTGTCATCATTAGGTTCCTAGGCTTCCTCTATCATATAGCTCTGTTATCCTCTATACATGGTTTAAACTACATGGTCCAAGATGTCAGCTTGGGCTCCAGCTATCCCATTAGCAATCCAGCCAGCAGGAAGGTTAAAAGGCATACTTCTGCCTTTTGAGAATATATATGTTGTTTTCTCATTGGCCCAAACTCTGACATGGCCATATCACATTTCAAAAGGAAACTGTATCAATAGTTAATTTTCATTGCTGAGTAGTATTTCACAGTACGGACATACCACAGAATGTTTACCCATTCATTCACGGATTGAGTGTCTTCTAGATTCTATTACAAATAAAACTACTATGAATATTCATGTATAAGTTTTAGTATAAATATGTATTCATTTCTCTGGGGAAAATTCCCAAGAGTATAATTGCTGGTTCATAGGATAAGCACTTGTTTAGTTATTTAAGAAACTGTCATACTTTTTCTAGAGTAGCTGTACCATTGTACATTCCCATCAGAAATGTGACTGGCCCAGTTTCTTCACGTCCTCACCAGCTTTTAAGGTTATCATTATTTTTTTATTTTAGCCATTTTGATAGATGCAGTGACATCTTACTGAGGTTTTAATTTGCATTTCCCAAATGGCTAGTGGTTTTGAACATTTTCCATGTGCTTATTTTTCATCCATATACCTTTTTCAGTGAAATGAATATCATTTCATGTCTTATGTTCATTTGCTAATTGTCTTCACTCATTTTTTCCTTATGAGTTTTGAGAATTCTTGATATATTTTAGATACAAACCCTTTGTCAGCTATATGCTTCGTAAATACTTTCTCAGTCTGTGGCTCATCTTTTCATTCCTATCACAGGGACTTCCACAGACGAAAGTCTGTAATCCAGTTTATTAATTTTTTTCTTTTTTGCATCATGCTTTTGGAAGTATCAAGTCTAAGATTCCCTTCCCCAGTCCCAGGTCCCAAAGATTATTTTTTTCCTATGTTTTTGCTATCATTGTTTCCTGAAAGTTTTATAGCTTTGCATTTTACATTTAAGTCTATGATCCATTTTTTATCAACTTTTGTAATAAGTTGTGAAATTAGATCAAGATTTTTTTGGGGGGGGGGGCTGTGGATGTCTAATTGCTTCAGCAAGAAAATATTTTAAAAGAGATCATTAAACAGATGGTTGTCCACACATAAAAAACAAAGTAATGATTAACAACAAAGAAAATGGGTTCACTAAAACCCAGTTAGGCCAAACTAACTTCTTTTTTTAAAACAATAAGATTTCTATGGGTGGTAATTTGGAGAATGCTGGTAAAATAAAATAACACATATAGCCCTAGACAGATATATAGTGCTCAGTGAGAAAGAGATCATTGTCCCACTATATTTGATACTTGTCAGAGCATTTCTGCAGTGGAGCTCTGCCTGTCAATAATATATTTTAAAAGCACATCAAGGTGTGTGGGAAGAAAGTCCAAATGATGACAGGTCTGCAGCCATGACTTTTTAGGACTGTTGAAGGACCATGTACTGCTTACATCACTTTTGATGGATAGTGCAATATCCATAGTGGATAATGAGCCTAGAAAACAGAAAGGATAAAGAAGACATGAGGCAAATTTGAAAGGTTCAGCAAGCCATCTCACAAAAGGAGCGGAGGATTATGCACAGCTTTGGGGAAAACAAGCCAGGACAAGAGTGTGGATGTTATAGGAAGCTTGACTTCAGTTCAATGGGAGGAAAATCTTCCTAATTATTTATGCTAATCAATCACAAGTTATGCTCTAACTCAAAATATACATATGGAATATACTTCAAAATAAAGTGAATTCCCTGTCAATAAAACTGCATGACCTATAATGAGAGGTTGACCCACATGACCTCACAAGTCTATAGGCAGGATGAGAAACTTTGAATTTGGTGGAGGAAGATTTTCTTACAGGTGGAGAGGTCAGGCAAGATTTCAGAGTGGAGCGTGTCTCTTAGGTTTGTTTCATTGTTCTTTTTTTAAGATTTATTTATTCATTTTAGAGAGAGACAGAGAGGATGTGTGTGTGCAAGCAGAGCAAAGGATTGAGGGAGAGGGAGAGAGAAAATTCTTAAGCAGACTCACTGCTGAACATGGAGTCTGATATGGGCTCAATCCCAGGACCCTGAGATCATGACCTGAGCTGAAATTAAGAGTTGGACACTTCACTGACTGAGCCACCCCAGCTCCCCACCTTTTAGTTTTCTTAAATTGTTAGTGGCTTTGTGTTTTAAAGACATGAAGGTAGAGATCTTGGCCAAGGAAAAGATGGCAAGCTATTCTTTCTGGTTGAAGTAGAGAGTTTTTTTGTGGGGAAGGATCATCTAAAAGTATCTCCTAGCTTTGAACCAACTGTTAGGTCACATCTAGACTGTGATTGTCTGAAGGAAGGTTTTTCTAGACATAGACTCAATCAAATGGCTGTAATAAGGACATACATGGTAGACTGACATCCCAACTTGAGTTTTATTGCATGCAATTTACATTCATGCACTCTTCCAACTACATTTTAAATGGAATAATAAGATGTTAGAAGTAAAGGGGCCTCAGATACAATCCCTTCTAATCTACCCCTTTTATAAAGAGGGAAAAAAAGAAAAAAGCAGACTCAGAGAAGTTCACATTTTTCACTCAAGAAACACTTTTCATATGTAATTAGCGATAGGTAGTCAAGACTCCCTGTTCCAAAGAGTTGATGTCTATTGGGTATACTTTCCATATGCAGAGCACTTTATATGGATTATATATCAACCTTTATAATAATTCTATAATTTGAGTATTATTATCAATGTCAATTTGCAAATGAGAAAACTAAGGTTCAATGGGAAAAGAAGATTACTAGTCCTAAATTATACAGCTAGAGAGCAGAAGAGCCAAGATTTCAAGCTAAATCTTACCAGTGGCCCACTGGTAGGAACATAAATTGGTACAGCCACTGTGGAAAACAATACAGAGGTTCTTCAAAAAATTAAAAATGGAAATACCATATGATCAGTAATTCTATTACTGGGTATTTATCCAAAGAAAATGAAAACACAAGTTCAAAAAGATATGTGCACCCCTGTTTAATGAGCATTACTTACAATAGTTATGATATAAAAGCAACCCAAGTACCCACTGATAGATGAATGGATAAAGAAAATGTGTATATCTACAATGGAATATTACGCAGTCATAAAAAAGAATGGAGTCTTGCCATTTTTGACAACATCAGTGGACTTAGAGGGTATAATGCCAAGTGAAGTAAGTCAAACAGAGAAGGACGAATACTATATGAGTTCACTTATAAGTGGAATTTTAAAAATAAAACAAAAAGCAGAAACAGACCCATAATTACAGAGAACAAACTGGTGGTTACCAGATGGGAAAGGTTATGGGGGAGATGAACAAAAGAGATGATGGGGAATGGGAGATGTGAGCTTCCAGTAATGGAATGAGTAAGTCACAGACATAAAAGGTACCATATAGGGAATACAGTCAATGGTATTGGAATAGCATTGTATAGTGACAGACAGTAGCTACACTTGGGGTGAGCAGAGCCTAAGGAAGAGAGTTGTCAAATCACTATGTTGTACCCCTGAAACTAATGTCATATTGTGTGCCAATGATATTTCAATAGATATAATAAATTATTCAAGCTATCAATTTCTAAGATTATATTTCTTGAACATTTCTATATTATCATTACTTTCTAGTTACAAAGATAATTCAAGTCCAACAATACGGAGATGTGTAAGAAAAAGTTAATAATCTGCCTCTCCCCTCTCCCCAGCTACTCTCCTTGGAGGAAATAATGTTTCCAGTTGGGCGCATAGGATCTTAGACTCTTCTCTGAACACCTAAACGCTTGGCCTTTGCGTTTCGTGGCCTCCCTAATTTAGTCTCATTGCTAGCACAGAAAACTACCTCCAAATGAAAAAAAATGAGAAGGGAAATTTTAGAAATGACATGGTAAGTAAGTGCCAACTGCTCTTAGTAAATCGATAGCTAACAAAGTATACTAAACTCCCCAGAACAGAAGGCTTCACGTGGGGCTAAATAGTTTCTGGTAAGATTTACTCTGATGAATATGTGTAATTAAACTGAAATGGGAAGGTCTAACTGTGTATGTGACTGTGCTATGGACAATCATTACTTTGTCCCAATAGCAAACAATTATTCCTTGTATGAGAGCCAGATTTGGATGCTAAATTTCACTCTGGAAGATAAACGATCATAGATAATTGCAAGAAACTCTGAAAATAAGTATTTTCTAGTGGGGATGCAAGGGGGCCTTATCTAATGTGGTAAGATCACAGAGTTGAGCTCTCTTTCATCCCATCAAGAAGCAAGGTACACCTTTCACTTTTCAGGGAAAACAAATTTCCATTTTTCGTGGGACAACTGTATTGAAATACCTGTTTTTCCTCTGAAGAAGTAAAAGCCTAAAAGGGACAGAATTCATTAATTGTATATAGTCTGATGTTTAGGAAACAGTGCACAATATAATCTCACAAATAAAAACACACATTTATCCAATCTATCCTATTTTGATTGATCACCTTCTGTTGCTTTGAAAATCTAGGGGGAAAAAGGTCACAAAATTATTCAGACTAAATCGCAGGACACCTCTGAAACATCCCTTTGCCCCTCTTTTTAACTGAAAAGTTTTTCTGTAAAACTTCCTGTGCAATAATGGTTCCCTTCACGGTTTCAAACAGCTTAACAGCAGATCAAAATACAGGCTTAACCATCAGCATATTGAGATGTATCCAAAATAGGAACAGTTTTCTTGTATCTAAAAATAAACCGCCACTATTTCCATTTGTGGAACAAATAAAAACGGATCAGGAAGGGCAAGCCTGTAGCACTACCTACAGCGTGACTGACGATTCCTTTCATTTCCTTCCTCAAACATTTAACAATGCAAATTTAGCCATGGCTTGGCTCCATGGTTGCCAATTTGGGCACCAACTTTCTCAAAGAAATAGCCTGATTAGCAAATAATTGTACTTCTTTCCCGCTACTGTTACCACACCTGCACTTTTCATTTCCTATAAGGTACGGTGGCAAAACTGCATCTTTCAACTCTGCCTCTTTTATCTGATGTAGTGGATGACAGGTAATCTAGCTGAAAGTTCCGACAATTGCACCACCAGAAAAACACTGGCTGATGAAATCTGAGCAGTTATCACACTAACCATCACCTGTCAAGCCTCTTGCTTCAATTTAAGGGCGCATCAATTTTCTGAAGAGGAAATCAAGGGCAAAGAATAAAAGCGCTTCAGATAAACACTGACAAAGGCCCTTTCTGCCTTTTTTTTTTTTTTAAATTTATGATGGGATGTACTATCATAGGTTGCTCCGTGAGGTTTTATCAACTGTCCTGATACATCCCAGATAGCTCAGAATTCTTTGGCCATTGATGAAGTGCTATACTTGCACTTACTGAAAGGGCAGAAGATTTCCAACTGAAAATTACTTTCACTAAATACCACAAAGATATTGAAGGCAGAGAGAGCCGGGAGATGGGACAAATGACAGCTGCATATAACAATGAACCTCTCCATTCTCGAGGCTGGCAGACAAGACTGATTAGAGCAAGAACATGAAATGATGTTTTCTTAAAGCCAGGGAGCATATTGTGTAAAGTGTCAGGCACAACGAGTCCGTGCGTTCCCTGTGGCAAGTTGGGAGCTGGGCGCGGGCTGCCAACTGTACTTACGGTATGTCCTGCCATGGCTTCCCGACCGAGACTTTTTTTCTAGATTTCCTACAGTGTACCAGGTTACCCCATTCAGAAGACATGGGTGAATAATGGAATTTGGCGGGAGGAAAGATGGAGGCTAGGGAAGTAAAAGGTATGGTGAAGGTAATTTGGGGAGGCAGGTGGAATCGAACCTCACCAAAACCAATCTGGTCTTCTTATGGGGTTGAAAGCCATGGATAGGGCTGAGGTGCTGGGCCTTCACTACAGTTCTCTTGGGACATCCGTGGGGAGCATTTCCAAGAGGGAAACAACATGGAGGGCAAAGACTGGTGTTGATCCGTCTTAGAGGCTAGAGTCAATGTGAGGCTAACTGGGACATTTTCCCACTCCTGACATATCTGGCAAGTCCTTGCCCAGGGGAACGTGTCCTTGGTGTCTCCCTGGAGGCTGCTGGAATTTTTGAAGGAAGGGCCAGTTACTCACTCTTTTAGTTTCTTCAAGTTGTGAACCATTTGGAAGACAGACAAGGCAGTCAGAGCTGAAAGCACTGGCTTTAACCACATGAAAGCAAGACTGGAGAACGTGGGTGGGGCGTACCTGCCCCCATGGGCATAACAAGCGAAAGAGAGGTGAATGGGCACAACCCGCTGTCAGACAAGTTCTGAGCAAAATTGCCAAAGGGAGTGTAGGCCACCTATGTGCAAGGGAGCCTCTTTCCAATGTTTCCAATCAAGTCAGCAGCCTCTCCTTTGGGGTGGGGGTGGAAATGAGCACACAGCAGAAACATGAGGATGATATACTCTGACAGTATGGAAATTTGAATTTTGTGAACCAACGCCATCTACTCCTCAGTGTTTTTATTTGTTTACTGATTTATTAGTGGGCCTGTTTGGGTAGTAACAAAGGAGAGTATGAAGACGCCTCTTTGCCTTTGGGGGCAAGCGATGTTCTCCCAACCCAGTTTTATCAGTAGGAAAGCTGATCCTTCGTCTGATGCCCATATTTCTGCTCTCAAATCTCAGAGTAGAAAGCAATGTCATTAATATGCTCAACAGCTCAGACTTCTCCAGATATCAACTGGACAGTTTCCCAGTGGCCTATGAGAGCAAGTCTATGCAGTAAGGGTTGAATCTATTAATGAGAAATTTCTATTTCGGAACAGTGGCGTTTCAGGTCTGGTTCAGCTCGAAGTTTCCTCAGGACAAAACAGTGAAAAGGGATCTTACCAGGAAAAAAACAATTGCTTGTTTTTGACCTCTTCATACAATGGATTTCTCATTTGCATTTTTTCATGAAAATCTGAATCCAAACCACAGATAGACTTTGCTGGATTCTCTTAAATGAGACAATTTTCCTTATTATTCACATGTAAAAGGAAAGCGTGGACTTCCTAGGACCTTACAATTATAATTGCAGAGCATCCCTCCTTCTTTCTCACACACCTTCCCAAAGTAGGGTTCTTTAAAAAAAAAAAAAAATATATATATATACATACATATTTTATATATATATTGGAGAGGGAGTGAGAGAGAGAGCACACACAAGCAGGGGAGAGGGAGAAGCAGACTCCTGGCTGAGCAGGGAGCTGGACAACACAGGGCTCAATCCCAAGACCCTGGGATCATGACCTGAGCAGAAGGCAGAGATATAACTGACTGAGCCACCCAGGTGCCCCCAAATAGGGGGTCTGTCTAAGATGCCCCTTTTTGTATTTGTCCCTTCTAAGAGGCTCAAAGCCCTTACAGACAGCTCCTCAATTTGTGCAATATTCCTGCAACTAATGAATGAGAGAGGAAGAATAAAGTTGAAATTAAAATGAGGTATGCAGGGGCACCTGGGTGGCTCAGTCATTAAGTGTCTGCCTTCAGCTCAGGTTATGATCCCAGGGCCCTGGGATCCAGCCCCGCATTGGGCTCCCTGTTGGGTGGGAAGCCTGCTTTTCCCTCTCCTACTTCCCCTGCTTGTGTTCCCTCTCTCGGTGTCTCTCTCTGTCAAATAAGTAAATAAAATCTTAAAAAAAAAAAATGAGATGTGCGAAGAGTTGACGGTACGCAAGTTACTCAGTGAAGCCATGCAGAGGTGAGACACCTACCAGGTCATTGAGAAATGAGCACAAGACATACCCCCCAACCCTCCCTCCTCCCCTCCTTCCCCCTCCATTGCTGTGCTTTCTGCATTCACCCAAAGCAGGGGGCTCTGATTCTGATCTACCTCACAGTCGTTATGATGGAATTCCTCTCCTCTGTGCTTGTTACCCTCATCAGAGTGACCACGAGCACTGAAAGGCAGGAACCGATGGTACTTATTTCTAACCCCAGCACAACATTAGACTGGCTAGAAATGTCTGTTTTCACGTGATGAAGGAAGCAAACTCACAAATGTGCAAGTTATTGAATAGCAGGCTCACCATCTCTATGAGGGTAAACTATGAGGATTATATCTCTGTGAGGATTCTTGCCTTTTTTTAAAGGTGGAAAAGGGAGAAAGTTGTTTTAATTTTTCATTTTGGGGTCATTTTTTAAATATCTGATATGGCAATCTTGCATTTTCTGCTTATTTCCAGGCCTCCCTCCCAGAGGTACTAGACAGGCATGACTGGGGGAAGCAATCCTATTCAAAGGAAATGGATTCAACTGCCACTTCCTAGGGTAACATTCTGAATAGTTTGAACATTCAGCCTCTTGCCTGAAACTTCATTGGGTTTGTTGGGGTTATTAAATAAGATGACATGATTCACATGCACCCCCCCAAAAATCTCTCATGAATGTTCCTTTCATCTGCTCATTTTCCCTTCTCTGGATATTCAGATTATCAGTGTTTACTACAATTGTATTCATGCTCAGATGACTCCATCTGAAGGTAGCATTTCTGATTTTTTGTTTGTTTTGCAGGGGAAGTCTATTTAAAGTGGCATTGCTTTCCTATGAAATCATGCAGCATGCCAGTGACCCAGGGGTTGAATCTACAAATGAGAAATACTTATTTCGGAACAGTGGCGGTTCAAAGTGGTTTGACTCTACATGGTCTTCTATGATAGTCATTATACTACTAATTTTCCATTAATCATTGACAAAAAAATAGGAATCACTTCATTTGTGGGCATGAACCATCAGAGGCAGTACTATTCTTTTCCATCCTAGAGAAAAATTTTAATAGCGGTAAAGGACAGGGTGGCATAAGATCTCGTCCTCTTTAATTTACACGTTAACAAAGACTTGAGAATCGCTGTTTTATGGCAATGAATACATACTCTTGGTCAGAACTAGCAAAAATGAAGAACCAAGCATTTGAGTATGCTGTGTGGTAGGAAAGCAAACTGACTAAATTCTTTCCCCTGCACAATGTCCTCTTTGGGTAAGGAAGGTGTCAGCAGTCCTAAAAGAAGGGTGGGGGTGAGGATTGCTCTTTTTATAATGGACATAAAAATAAGACAATTTTCTGTCCTCCATGGCTGGTAGGGGTGGGTGCTCTTTCCATCCAGTAGAAGTAGAAAACAGAAGATATTTCTCACAGTTTATTTCTAGCTCTAGGCAAAAGTCACTAGGTCAAGAGAATTGATAATATAACCCAAGGTATTTCTTCCTATCACTTTAAATTTCATGGGCACACATGCCAGGAAAAAAATTAATCTGTATTTCCATTTTTAAAGTGCCTTTAGTTTAGCGTAGTTAATTCCTCCATCTTGAGGAACCATAATATCCCCATTGTTGAGGCAATTCCACATTCCCCTCCTTTAAGTCATTTGGAGCTTGGGGTAGGCCAAGCACAAAATCTGGACGCAGAGATGTACTGGATTTCTTTTTCCCAATAAATGGAACTGCTCTCCTAGAAATAGGAAATGTACGACTTCTTTTTTCTTCCTTAATAACAGAGAGGCTTGGGTTACATTTGCACATGTGCCTGTCTCCTCCTGAGCCAGTGTTACACCTGCTTGCTCCTTATTTCTCTCCTCAGGTTGCATAATTAATTCTTTTTTTTATTCAGGGAAATTATTATATTTTTGTATTCTAAAGCCCCATTTCAAATAAGAGATGCTAATGGTGCTCAGAATTGCCTAAGCTGAGCTCTCATGCACTTCCACACAAGCTGTATAAAATGCATATATAAAAGAGGTTTCTTGGCTAGAGGTAATATTTGAATAATCATTGCCAAGTCATTATACTGAGTACCATTAAAATAAACTCTGTTAGTCATTATTAAATATTTTTAGATAGAAAAGGAACTTATATATTAACACAACATGTTTAGAAACTTGATTATCTTTTAAAACTTCATGTTTTTTTTTAAATTTTTTTTTTAAGATTTTATTTATTTATTAGTTAGAGAGAGAGAGAGAGCGAGCACAGGCAGACAGAGAGGCAGGCAGAGGCAGAGGGAGAAGCAGGCTCCCTGCCGAGCAAGGAGCCCGATGTGGGACTCGATCCCAGGACGCTGGGATCATGACCTGAGCCGAAGGCAGCCGCTTAACCAACTGAGCCACCCAGGCGTCCCAAACTTCATGTATTTTTAATGACATCATAGATCAAAAGTTTCAGTCTTGTTTCATCATAGAACCATAAGATTTTTTATGAAGAGAACCTGAAATGAAATTAGTTACCTACAAATAGAGGTTGAAATTGATTGTGGAAAATCATTTTTTTCTAAGCCTTTGGCTAAAGATTCAGAAAGTTATAAGAAGGGATTCTTTCCACACTGATTTTTGGTTGAATTATATTTTGCTTAGTATCACAGCTTGCTGTCCAGCTAGAAGAAACTATCCACTGGCTTTTAAATGTACAGCACTCTATGATGGAGACTTATTATTTCTGATTTCATTAAATCTCAAAACTATTGTGTCCCAGTCAAAATAAATTTTGAAATCAACACGTTAAGAAAAAGAGGTTTCAAAACATAAACATCTTCCATAAATCTTTTAAGGGCAGAGAGTTGATCTCCTGCTGTGTTACTTTCTATATACTCCATGACATTCTGCAGATACTCATTAAGTGTTTTATAAAAAAATGGAAACAAAGAATATCATAGCTCCCGATTCCATGATTCTAAGATCTAATGACTTCATACTTTTAAAAGAACAGCATTAAATCATATGCTTATGATTTCCATTTGCCTGAATGGGAGAAATGATGCAGCTTCCTTTCACAACACAAAGAGTTAGTTGCCTTCTTCTGGCTGAGCAGAACAATACATCTAAGTGACAATGCTGGAATTTATCACAAAACTCATTTACACTATTAAGATAAATGTTTACCTAACAGAAGCTTGTTAGGTTAATAATGATCATTTTGAATTCCAATATCCCACTTGGCGATTTATAAAATTCCTCTTCAGAAAGCAACTAGACACATAGAACATGGTACTGGGCAAGATCACGGTAGATATGCAATGAAAAAAGTACTAGACCAAGCACCCTATATGAAAAGACAAGAGACCTGGGTTTAATTTTTGCTCATGCTTTTTTTTCTTTTTTTTTTCTCATGCTTTCCTTTTTGTCTGAACATGTTTCATGTTAGTCCCCCTCCCACACACAGTCACCAAAGTCACAGACAATGAGAAGGCAGTTCACAGGAATTACTAACTAGTTTATTTTTCTGTGATGCTAGTTGTACATACTGAGTTGAGTGATGAACATGAAATTGCCAAAAAGCACAGGAACCTTGGCAAATAGTCACAGAGTAGAGCACAATGCTTAAATACAACTAAATGATTTAATGACAAGTAGAGAATTACTGTAAAATATAATGCTGGAGAAAGGCAGCAAACAGCACCTGCTGGCTAGACTAAGAAATCCAAAATGGATTCCAGGAGGAGAGTACAATGCCCAGCTGCTGCAGCAGTTGCCTGTTCCCCTTATACTGTTATTACTGTTCAACAGTCCTGAAATCTGAATGACAGTGGCCTGAGCCCTTTCAAACAACAGAAAGAAGGTCAATTTTTGTAATGAGGAAATGGAAGTGGTGGTGCCGAAGATCACTGACCCTTACAGTTTCTTGTGCGATGAAGGAGCAGTGAAGTGCACCAGGAAATTATGGTGTAGGAAAACAGTGACACCACCATCATAAAACACAGAACTAAGGAACAAGTAGCAAATGCACTAAAATGTGCATAAATCAAATATATGCTATCAACCCTGGGTTTATTTCTCTTCTCAAACTGTGAGAAATTGGGCCAATACTTCTGTGAAGAAAGGAAATGGCAGAGGGCCAAAAATGAAGTTCTAGAGTCTAAAATGATACTTTTAAGCAGGGATAATATTTTAAATATTTAGCAGCTGGATGGTCTAGGTACTGACAGATCAGAACACAGGCTGATCAAGGTGCTGGAAGTGAGGCCAACTGCTGGGTCAGGGGCTCACTAGTGAATTCCCAGATTCTGGTTGGCTCTAGGGATCCAGAGAGAAGCAGAGCCAGCTCAGGAACAGACATGGGGTAGGAGCATTTAGGGCTGGGCCAGTGGTGGTTTACCAGCTGGTCCAAAATTATTTCAGTATGTGAGCATCTCATACAGGCCACCAGCTCATCAGCACTACTCTTAACCCTGCCTCAGTCTACTGCTGTGCCTATTCACACAGTATTTTGTGGGGGTAAATCAGGGAAACAGTAGCTCGTTGGCAGAGCCAAATGAAAACTTGTCCTTGATATCTGATGGCCCTTTCCTAATTCATGTCCTTTGGCATTATGTTAACAGACTATCCTCCTATTCATAACCCAGGAGTTTCTGAATGAGACAGGGGGTGTGCTCAACTCACTAACAGAACCCACGAAATTTATTTCACTGGATAATAATCATGTTTGGTTATCTGATGACTCCAGGCATCCTGGATTTCCCTTTCAGCAATAAAGCAAGAATTGTAATTCTGAACAGGTTAGACCAGATGTGGCAACAACATTTATGGATTTGATGACTTTGCATTTATATTTAATTTTTATTGGTTTAGTAAGTACAGTAATTTTAAATAACAAAATCTGAAATATTAGCAAATGAGACATAGAATGAAGATTTGGCAGTATCAAAACTTCTAAACTTGGAACTTCGAAAGGACACAAAGTCTAAAGGTGAGTTATCTGCTAATACAGAGTCAATGTAATCACTTAAAGATGATTCTACTGACAATGGCTGAGATCTTAAGACATCTGGAAGACAAAGAAGCCATAACAAAAGCAGTCATGTCTCCAGATTTTTCTCCCCACGTGTGACAATGAAGGAAAAGCCTAACCTAGTAAGGAATCTGCACAGCAAAGGAAACAGTCAACAAAATAAAGATCAACCTATGGAATGGGAAAAGATATTTGCAAATGACACTACAGACAAAGGGCTGATATCCAAGATCTATAAGGAACTCCTCAAACTCAACACACACAAAACAGATAATCACATCAAGAAATGGGCAGAAGACATGAACAGACACTTCTCCAAAGAAGACATACAAATGGCTAACAGGCACATGAAAAAATGTTCATCATCATTAGCAATCAGAGAGATTCAAATCAAAACCACATTGAGATACCACCTTACACCAGTTAGAATGGCCAAAATCAACAAGACAGTAAACAACAAATGTTGGAGAGGATGTGGAGAAAGGGGAACCCTCTTACACTGTTGGTGGGAATGCAAGTTAGTGCAGCCACTTTGGAAAACAGTGTGGAGATTCCTTAAGAAATTAAAAATAGAGGGGCGCCTGGGTGGCTCAGTGGGTTAAAGCCTCTGCCTTCAGCTCGGATCATGATCACAGGGTCCTGGGATCGAGCCCCGCATCGGGCTCTCTGCTCAGCAGGGAGCCTGCTTCCCTCTCTCTCTGCCTGACTCTCTGCCTACTTGTGATCTCTCTCTCTGTCAAATAATTAACAAAAAAAATCTTAAAAAAAAAAAAGAAATTAAAAATAGAGCTACCCTATGACCCTGCAACTGCACTACTGGGAATTTACCCCAAAGATACAGATGTAGTGAAAAGAAGGGCCACCTGTACCCCAGTGTTCATAGCAGCAATGGCCACAGTTGCCAAACTGTGGAAAGAACCAAGATGCCCTTCAACGGACGAATGGATAAAGAAGATATGGTCCATATGTACAATGGAGTATTATGCCTCCATCAGAAAGGATGAATACCCAACTTTTATATCAACATGGATGAGACTGGAGAAGATTATGCTGAGTGAAATAAGTCAAGCAGAGAGAGTCAAGTATCATATGGTTTCAATTACTTGTGGAGTGTAAGGAATAACCCAGAGGATATTGGGAGATGGAGAGGAGAAGTGAGATGGGGGAAATCAGAAGGGGAGACAACCCATGAGAGACTGTGGGCTCTGAGAAACAAACAGAGGGTTTTGGAGGGAGGGGGTCTGAGGTTGGGTGAGCCTGATGGTGGGTATTATGGAGGGCACGTCTTGCATGGAGCACTGGGTGTGGTGCATAAACAATGAATTTTGGAACACTGAAAAGAAATAAAATAAAAAGAAATAAAAAAATAAGGAAGAAAGAAAAGGAGATGCCTCATCATCAAAAGGAAGCCAGGATGCATGGTGGTAGAAGAACATGACACACTCCATTTGTACAAGGCACAAGACTTGAATGCTACTCAGAAATATCTTAAAGAAATATTTAATAACCTGAGCTAAGCTTCTAAGCAGGTAAGTTATCCCAGAAAAAGTTTCTCAGGCCACAAAGGGAAAAATACTTGATTCAATTTTTCAGAAACAGTTAGTAAAGACTGAAAATGCCATCCTTGTAATGGACACTTCGACTTCAGGTGCTACGAGAAGCCAATAAGCAAGTAAAGAATAAGTACAGGAAGTGGTGGGGACGATGGGTAATGAAATCATGTATATTTTTAATCTACCTTGCAATGTACCAAAAATTGAAGTTGGATTTGTTTTATTTTTTTTTAATAGTCAGAAGAAAATAATCTGAATTTGAAACTTCTCTTAAGTGTCAGCCCTCAAGGGCCATCTTCTCTGAGGCTCCACATACAAGGAGGTGGGAGGAAAAGCCCATAAATTTGAAAAACTATGTGCCCCTCATACATTTCAAGTTGACATCTTAAATTAATCATAAGTGAAAATAGTTGTAAAGGATGTAATATTGACATTTTAAAAGACAACTTTACATCCCTCTTTTCAATGAATTCAATGGGACATAAATGCCATAGTGATTTTACACCCACCATCATCCCCTGTAAAAGAGATTCAACCAAGTCTTCTCGGGGCGTTGCAAATTTTATATGATTCCTTTGTCTCATGCAAATTGTTTCCATCCCTCTTTTCTCATACAATTTTATCTTACTATAAAAAATGTTTAATATTTGAAGGCATTCTATTGATTATGTTATCATACTTCTCTGCAACCGCAAAAAAAGGCATCTAAATTGAATTTTTTAACTTAAAAATATCCTGTTGTCAGGGGGTAGTAAGTATTAAAAAACCTTCTTCCAGGTAGAGTTTTTTTTTTAGTATTGGTAGTACACAATTTAACAAAACAATATACATATTTCAAAAATATTTGATAAATATTAAATATAAAACTAACATTTTATTAGAAATTCATCTCCTTATGAGGTGGAAGAATAATCATGGCGTCTTAGAGGAGGCTTCTTGCACACACAAATAAATTGTCCTTTTGTGTAGCACTCTGGGAGTTTTTAAACCCTGGGGCTACTGCGGGACACTATAATGATGTCTCTAATTTTGGGGTATAATGTAATCTCAGCACTGCATGACACTGAGCTTTCCACTGTTCAGGACAATTCCTAGCACCTAAAAGGTTCTCAGTGAGCATTCATTTTCTTGGTCTCATTTCTCATCCTTCCAGCCTGCAACCTTCCTGGGACAACCACTGGCCTAACAGATCAAGCCACCCCAACACCATGAGCTTCGTTAAATAGGGATCTTCCCCGATAAATGGAAGTACATAGAACCTTAATGTCACCACATCCTCTTCATAGCAGGAAACAAAGAATTTTCAAATCACGTTTGTACATGTACATACACATTTAATGAAACGGGCTTAAGGTAAAATTAAGAAGTTCTATGTAAGGGCATTTAAATGGTGATATTTATTGCAAAAATACACTAACTTAAAAAGCGCTATTTCTTTTCCAGTACTAAATGCTTACGATATGTCAAGCAAATGGAAACTGCACTTGGATATACAATACCTGGAACATTTGAGTCATTTTAAAAAACACAGATGGTATTTTAGAAAGAGCCTACCTTTCTATTAGCATAAGTAGGCTGTGGTTTTTTCAAACGTAATGACTTCTGTTTCTACCCCCTGCCTGAGTGTACCGCCTACTACTGAACGGTCTGAATCTAGGCTTCCCCACTGGTCTCCCCTACTCTTCTCACCCAGGGAAACATACTCCCCAGCAGGTACTTTTTATTTTAACAGATAAAAAATATATTAATGGCTCATTACCCTTTTTAAACCATAGATTATTTTTCACTATTATTTTTTTTTGACTAGGATATTTCTGCTTCTCTACCAAAGAATATTTACCAAATAAATGCCAAATAAATAAATACCAAATATTTAAAACCTCTCTAAAAAAATAAATAAAATCTTGTTTCAAAATAAAGGTTTTAGGAGAACTTCTTTGTAAAAAACAAACCATTGCATTTTCAGTGTCTTTTTTGTTAACAAGCCCTAATAGAGCAACTCAGCAGTAATTGCTATTTTATAATCTCCTGAGTATTGAACTATTTATTATGCAAATTAATACTCTTTGGAGTATGCACCTGACTAGCCACTGAGTTCTTTTTGTTTACATATTTTACTTTTGCAGCTTTTGCCCATCAGTGTTAAGAGGCATCTTGATATTTACCAATTCAGCGTCAACAGATTTCTGCCAGACACATAGCAGCTACACTTCATGTCTTTGTTTTTCAATTAAAGAAAGACATATGGAAGATTTGCAAAATAGGAGGAAGCCATTTTTGGTAACAGCTAGAAATGATCTTTGGCAGACTTTCATCTCATCATGGTTACAGAGCCCTGGGACCAGAGTATGATGCCACAATCCACAGCAGAATGGGGTGGTTTAAGATGAATTAGGTTGAACCATACAAAATTGTCATTTTGACCCAATCTTTGTGGATTAAAAATGGCCAAATATTGCAAATTGGTATGGTTCAACTGAACAGCTGCTGCATATAGGCTCCTTCCTCAGATGAAGTTCTACAGAATAGACCTCCTGAGGAAAATGCTCTGCAGATGACCCCCAGGAGCTATTTCCTAAATTTGGTAAAACTTCATGATACATTATTTATTTAATTTCAATATATTCTACCAAATCATTTCATGAAGGGCAGACTTGATGAACGTGTGTTCCCTCTTAGAACAGATGTCTTTTAAATCCTTCATGGCCCTCCATCTCCCAGGAGGAACTGGGCCCATCCTAGTCCCAGAAACCTCAGTGAGGGGGTCAAGGAAGCCCATCCTGGGCCAAAGTTTGAAGGAGTCAATAAGGAAAAATAGTCTGAACATACAAAAATATACTGACCACCTTAAAGATTGGTTCATGATCGCCACACTGGCCCCAAAATCATTCCACCGAGCATTTGTATGAATACACCCACAAGGTAAGCAGGGCATATTATCACTTCTATTTTACAGATTAGGAAGCTAAATCTCCAAGACAGCAAGCAATCAACTCAGGGTCACCAGTGAGTTGGCAGTGACATATCTAAACTAGAACTCTGTTCTGTCCCATAGTGGATTTCACTGGGAGATAATATTTGAACATGCAGGATACTAGGCAGAAGGTCCCTCCAACTTGTTCCCCTGGTACTCCTCTCCTTCTTTCCTCTCTTTAGTGCCCTGCCCACAAGCTAAAGCAGTGAGAGGACTTGGTGTGGTGGGCTGGCAGTGACTTCACAAAGAGTCAAGTACTTCTCTGCTTCTGTGATGAGTCAAGGAGTACAAATGGCAAAACAAGACAAAACAAAACAAAAACAAAAACATATTCCTTTGGAGAGAAAAGAGGATGAGACAGAAATTAAGCACTTAATGGATTTCAGGAGAACAGACATCTAGAATCTTTGTGTCAGCATGGGGCAAGAAGGGAGAGAAGGAAAGATTCATTCTCATTGGCAGAGAGAGCTATAGGGTTATTTCTGGGCTTTATTTTCACCACAACAATGTGAGCTGAGCATGCCCTGTGGACAAAGCCCAGTGAGACAAAGGAAATCTCCCTCTCTCTCTCCCTCTCTCTGTCTCTCACTGACCTTAAGAAATGTACAATCTGGATAAGCTTGGACAAATAAAATGAAAAAAAATTCATGGCAGAGAAACATGAGTGTTAATGTGGATGTTCAAATGCTTGGAATGATAGTTGTCATAAGAGATTAGCTATAAAAACCTTGAGTATAAAAACCTTGAGTAGAAATTGGCCCTCAAAAAGCTAGGAATTCTAAAGAGATGCTTAAAATTTCATATGAATGCCAAACACTGGAGCAGAATAAGATCAATACAGCACACTTCTCTTTGAGAAAAAGTGCTTACCTGTTGAGGTGCCAAGTGGCCTGGATATACCGAGCAATACTTGACTTTAAACTATTCATCTAGTTCCACCATAGCCTAAGAGTCAATAACAATAACTTGAATTTGTGTAACTTTCTTCTGCAGATTCAAAGAAGAACATGAGAAAATGGCAAAATGTGCTTAAAAATAAAGTCCATCCTTTCTATCAAAAAAAAATGTGCTGAGACAAATATTTCTACCCCAAAGCAACCTTTTATTTTTGCAATGTTGTGTAAAATGCTCATCATATGTCATAGGTAATCAAATCAATTTGAAACCAGTTAATCCTAAAGGCAAAAGACAGTTGTCACAATGTGTAACTTCCTGTACATAAAATCATTTTTCTTAGAATACTCATTTTTCGTGAATCCTGTTTCAATTGTTCAGTTGAACCATACCAAATTGCAAAAAGTCCCTGACTTTTTGTGCTAGATCAGTGTGTGGAGCTGTGTATCTGTGAATGTGGATACTGAAACTAATCTTACAGAAAAGCAAGATGTGAGAGCTTAAGGTAGGTAAGAAATTTGTTTAGAAGATGGTCTTGTCCTGTCCGTAAAAACTCAGAAATCAGGCTTCCAAAGCCTGCAGAGAAAGCCACCCTTGACCTTCCCAGATTGATTTCTGAGTGGGCACAGAGTAAATGGGGGGAGGGTAAAGAACACCCATCCTGGGCCCAAGTTTGAGGGAGTCAATAAGGAAAAATGATCTGAACATACAAAAACATATTGACCATCTTAAAGATTGCTCCAAGAACTTCATGTGGGTCTCCCTTTTGCAACCTGGTACGCAGATAGCAGGAATTATGGATTTTAAATATTCCAGACAAACTGAGACCAACTTCAGGTCTTGATAAACAGAGAATATGCAATAACTGAAAATATTAAATGTATGTAAAACAACTAGAAATATATTTATGCTTCAAATATTTTCAAATGGGGGGAGGAGTCAAGATGGCAGAGAAGTAGCAGGCTGAGACAACATCAGGTAGCAGGAGATCAGCTAGATAACTTATCAAACCATTCCGAACACCTACATATCCAACAGGAAATCTAAGAGAAGAAGAGCAACAATTCTAGAAACAAAATTGACCACTTTCTGAAAGGTAGGACCAGCGGAGAAGTGAATCCAAAGTGAGGGGAAGATAGACCTCAGGGAGAGGGGCCAGCTCCTGGCAAGTGGCAGAGCAACGGAGCACAAAATCAGGACTTTTAAAAGTCTGCTCCATGAAGGAACATTGCTCCAGAGGCTAAACTGGGATGAAGGCCTCGTGGGGACAGCAAGGCCTCGGGTCCCGAGAGGTCACAGAAGGATTGGGGATGTCTGAGTGTCACAAAGCTCTCAGGTATTAGAGCAGGGAAGCCGGTTACAGAGACAGAGCCGAGGAGTGAGCTCTCAACTCGAGGTTACCTTGATCCGTATCCATGACACAGACCGGTGCTCTGTGTGTGGGGTCCCCACAAGATCCGGGGAGACTCCGACCTGGAAGAGCTCAGGAATCTGCAGGGTTCAGAGACTCCAGGTGGGGCTGTGTGCCAGAGACAGAGACACTTGGTCACAGGCTGGGTGAGTTTGGAGTGCGGCTGGAGGCCATTGAGACGGGAGTGATTGAGCACTTTTCTCCAAGCACGGCTGGAGGCTGAGGAGACGGGAGTGATTAAGTGCTTTTCTCTGAAGGCGCACTGAAGATTGGGGCCCCGAGCTCTCAGCTCCTCCTGGCCAGAGATTGGGAGGCCACCATTTTCATTCCCGTCCTCCAGAACTCTATGGAAAGCATTCATGGAACAAAAGTTCCCGAAAGTGAACCCGAGGGGATTACTTAGCCTGGCCCCTGGTAAGGGTGGTACAATACCGCCTGGGGCAGAGACACTTGAAAATCACTACAACAGGCCCCTCCCCCAGAAGATCAACAAGAAATCCAGCCAAGACCAAGCCCACTTAACAAGGAGAACAGAGGAATTCCAGAGGAGAAAGCAAAGCATGGAATTCATGGCTTTCTCCCCAACAATCTTTAGTCTTGCAAAGTTAATTAATTTAAAATTTTTTTTTTCCTTCAGCTAATTTTTTTAACTTTTATCCTTTCCTCTTTTAACATTATTAAACTAGTTTATCTTAATGCCTTTCATTAAAATAATATTTTTTGAACCTTCATTATTATAGTCAAATTTTATCATATCTAACTTTATTCTTTGTATACACGTAGGGTTTTTTCTTCTAATAAAATTGGGGTTCAACTTCTTCTAATAGATCAAAATACACCCTAAATCTAGCACTGGGTTTGATCTAGTCTCCAGCCCAAGCAAGTTCTCTCCACTTTCATTTTTTTATTCTCCCAACAAACTTACCTTGTTAACTCCTTTGTTAGAAATTTAAAAAAATTTTTTTTCATCTTTATAGTCATATTCCATCCCTTCATTGTGTTTACCCTTATATAGGTTTTTCATTCCTTAAAATTTGGGGAGGTAGTTTCTTCTAAGAGACCAAAATACTCCTAAAATTAAGTGGGTGACCCTGTTCTAGACACCAGTCTATATATATATTTTTTTTCTTTTTTCATATTTTTTCTTTATCTGTGTTCTTTTTATAAATTTTTTTTTCTGAACGTCTTTTTACCCCCATCCTCTCCCCCATGATTTGGGGTCTCTTCTGACTTGGTTAACACACATTTTCCTAGGGTCATTGCCACACTTTTAGTATTTCATTTGCTCCTTCATATATTCTTTTATATATTTTTTAAGATTTTATTTATTTATTTGGCAGAGATCACACAAGCAGGCAGAGAGGCAGGCAGAGAGGGGAGGGGAGAAGCAGGCTCCCTGCTGAGCAGAGAGCCCAATACGGTATGGACTTGATCCCAGTACCCTGGGATCATGACCCGAGCCGAAGGCAGCGACTTAACCCACTGAGCCACCCAGGCATTCCTCCTTCATATATTCTTATCTGGACAAAATGACAAGGCAGAAAAACTCACCACAAACAAAAGAACAAGAGGCAGTAATGAAGGCTAGGGACCTAATCAATACAGACTTTGGTAATTTGTCAGATCTAGAGCTCAGGATGATGATTCTCAAGGTTCTAGCTGGGCTTGATAAAGGCATGGACGATATTAGAGAAACCCTCTCCAGAGAAATAAAAGCCCTTTCTGGAGAAATAAAAGAACTAAAATCTAATCAAGTTGAAATAAAAAAAAGGTATTAATGAGGTGCAATCAAAAATGGAGGCTCGAAATGCTAGGATAAATGAGGCAGAAGAAAGAATTAGTGATATAGAAGACCAAATGACAGAGAACAAAGAAGCAGAGCAAAAGAGAGACAAACAACTTCTGGACCACGAGGGGAGAATTCGAGTGTTAAGTGATACCATAAGACGAAACACCATCAGAATGATTGGGATTCCAGAAGAAGGAGAAAGAGAGAGGGGAGCAGAAGATATATTGGAGAGAATTATCATAGAGAATTTCCCTAATATGGCAAAGGGAACAAGCATCAAAATCCAGGAGGTGCAGAGAATCCCCCTCAAAATCAATAAGAATAAGTCCACACCCTGTCACCTAATAGTAAAATGGACAAGTCTTAGCGACAAAGAGAAAATCCTGAAAGCAGCCAGGGAAAATAAGTCTATAACATACAATGGTAAAAATACTAGATTGGCAGTGGATTTATCCACGGTGGCCTTTCTGGCAGGCCAGAAAGAACTGGCATGATATATTCAGAACACTAAACAAGAAAAACATGCAGCCAAGAATACTATATCCAGCTAGGTTATCATTGAAAATAGAAGGAGAGACAAAAAGCTTCCAGGACAAACAAAAACTGAACGATTTTGCAAACACCATACCAGCTCTACAGGAAATATTGAAAGGGGTCTTCTAAGCAAAGATAGACCCTAAACTAGTAGATCAGAAAGGAACAGAGATAGTATACAGTAACAAATCACCTTATAGGCAATAAAATGGCACTAAATTCATATCTCTCAATAGTTACCCTGAACGTAAATGGGCTAAATGCCCCAATCAAAAGACACAGGGTTTCAGAATGGATAAAAAAACAAAACCCATCACTATGCTGCCTACAAGAAACTCATTTTAGATCCAAAGACATTTTCAGATTCAAAGTGAGGGGGTGGAAAACAATTTACCATGCCAATGGACATCAGAAGAAAGCTGGGGTGGCAATCCTTATATCAGATCAATTAGATTTTAAGCCAAAGACTATAATAAGAGATGAGGAAGGACACTTCATCATACTCAAAGGGTCTGTCCAACAAGAAGATCTAACAATTTTAAATATCTATGCCCCTAACATGGGAGCAGCCAACTATATAAACCAATTAATAACAAAATCAAAGAAACACATTGACAATAATACAATAATAGTAGGGGACTTTAACACTCCCCTCACTGAAATGGACAGATCATCCAAGCAAAAGATCAACAAGGAAGTAAAGGTCTTAAATGACACACTGGAGGAGATGGACATCACAGATATATTCAGAACATTCCATCCCAAAGCAACAGAATACACATTCTTCTATAGTGC
This sequence comes from Taxidea taxus jeffersonii, assembly GCA_003697995.1. Taxonomy (NCBI): domain Eukaryota; kingdom Metazoa; phylum Chordata; class Mammalia; order Carnivora; family Mustelidae; genus Taxidea; species Taxidea taxus. The sequence goes on from ML100134.1 coordinate 74,932, forward strand.
ACATGGAACATTCTCCAGAATAGATCACATCCTGGGTCATAAATCAGGTCTCAACAGGTATCAAAAGATTGGGATCAATCCCTGCATATTTTCAGACCACAATGCTCTGAAGCTAGAACTCAGTCACAAGAGGAAATTTGGAAGGACCCCAAATATATGGAGACTCAATAGCATCCTTCTAAAGAATGAATGGGTCAACCAGGAAATTAAAGAAGAATGGAAAAAAATCATGGAAACAAATGATAATGAAAACACAACGGTCCAAAATCTGTGGGACACCGCAAAGGCAGTCCTGAGAGGAAAATATATAGCGATACAAGCCTTTCTCAAGAAACAAGAAAGGTCTCAAATACACAACCTAACCCTACACCTAAGGGAGCTCGAGAAAGAGCAACAAAGAAAGCCTAAACCCAGCAGGAGAAGACAAATAATAAAGATCAAATAATAAAGATCAATGAAATAGAAACCAAAAAAAAAAAAAAATGGAACAAATCAACGAAACTAGTAGCTGGTTCTTTGAAAGAATTAATAAGATTGATAAACCCCTGGCCAGACTTATCCAAAAGAAAAGAGAAAGGACCCAAATAATTAAAATCATGAATGAAGGAGGAGAGATCACAACCAACACCAAAGAAATACAAACAATCATAAGAACATATTATGAGCAACTCTATGCCAACAAATTTGACAATCTGGAAGAAATGGATGCTTTCCTAGAGACATATAAACTGCCAAAACTGAACCAGGAAGAAATAAAAAAACCTGAATAGGCCCATAACCAGTAAGGAGATTGAAAGAGTCATCAAAAATCTCCAAACAAATATCTTTTCCCACTCTGTCAGTTGTCTTTTGGTTTTGTTGACTGTTTCCTTTGCTGTGCAAAAGCTTTTGATCTTGATGAAGTCCCAATAGTTCATTTTTTCCCTTGCTTCCCTTGCCTTTGGCGTTGTTCCTAGGAAGAAGTTGCTGCGGCTGCAAATGACATATCAGATAAAGGGCTAGTATCTAAAATCTACAAAGAGCTTAGCAAACTCAACACCCAAAGAACAAATAATCCAATCAAGAAATGGGCAGAGGACATGAACAGACATTTCTCCAAAGAAGACATCCAGATGGCCAACAGACACATGAAAAAGTGCTCCACATCACTGGGCATCAGGGAAATACAAATCAAAACCACAATGAGATACCACCTCACACCAGTCAGAATGGCTAAAATGAACAAGTCAGGAAATGACAGATGCTGGCGAGGATGTGGAGAAAGGGGAACCCTCCTACACTGTTGGTGGGAATGCAAGCTGGTGCAACCACTCTGGAAAACAGCATGGAGGTTCCTC
>RCUC01123375.1:0-65384 GCA_003697995.1 Taxidea taxus jeffersonii
TTTTTTTTTAAAAGATTTTATTTATTTATTTGACGGAGAAAACTAGAGAGCACAAGCAGGGGGAGGGACAGAGAGAGGATCAGACTGCCGCTGAGCAGGGGGCCTCATGTGGGGCTTGATCCCAGGACCCTAGGATCATTACCTGAGCCAAAGTCAAATGCTTAACAGACTAAGCCACCCAGACACCCCTAGATTTGTCTTTTTAAAAACATGAGACTAAAGTGTAAGAATCTTTACATGGTTTAGTTCCTTCTTTTTAAAGTTGTTACATTAAAAAAACATCTTTATTTACTATTTTAGAGAGAGAAAGCATGGGCGAGCAGTGGGGTGGGGGGAAGGGGCACTGGGAGAGGGAGAGAATGAATCTCTAGCAGACTCCCTGCTTAAGGCATAGCTCAACATGAGGCTCCATCCCATGATCCTGAGATCATGACCAGAGCCAAAGTCAAGAGTCAAATGCTTAACAGACTGATCCACCAAGGTGCTCCTAAGATTTTTTTTTTAATTTTTAAAGATTTTATTTATTTATTTATTTGACAGACAGAGATCACAAGTAGTCAGAGAGGCAGGCAGAGAGAGAGAGAGAGGTAGGGGGAAGCGGGCTCCCCTCTGAGCAGAGAGCCTGATGCAGGGCTTAATCCCAGTGGGATCATGACCTGAGCTGAAGGCAGAGGCTTTAACCCATCCAGGTGCCCCAAATCTTTTTATTTTTTTATTATTTTTTAATTTTTAAGAACTATGCCCAACATGGAACTTGAACTCATGACTCTCAGATCAGCAGTCACATGCTTTACCGACAGAGCCAGCCAGGTGCAATTTGTCCCTTCTTAGTTTGTACTATATGAAGAAAAGAATTTCAATTTGAAATTTTCTAAGTTCCCGTTAGGAAGCGCCCAAAATATAAGCTGTGGTAGTACATGTGAGTATTACTAGTAAGCAGCTCTATAATAATTACATAGTGCCAGGCTTTATACCTGTTTTTGTGCTTTACAAATATTTAACTCATTGAATTTAGGTATTATTTGTTTTAGATAGTCCTGCTCTTCCTATTTTACGGAGGAGAAGGCTGAGGTACAGAGGGGCAAAATAACTTGTCTAAGGCAGTTAGTAGTGGAGCTGGCAGGTGGCACCACTGTTCGTGCTCGACTGGGGAAGGGCTTGGACCCTTCCCTCAAAGAGCTTACAGTCTGTTCCTTGCCAGTACCAGCACAGCCCCTTCAGGTCCAGCCCTATCAGCTTCTGGGCCAGTTCTCTCCTGACTGTGGTGGGACTGTCAGGACCTGCATCATCATCCGGGTGTGAAGCCTCTTGTCAGTCTTCTAGCTCCTGCAGTGTGTTGAGACGTTTTCTGTTCATCACTTGTGATGGTTAATTTTATGTATCAGCTTGGGTGGGCCACCAGATACTTGGTCAAACATTACTCTGGGTGTTCCTTTGAGGGTCTTTTTAGGTGAGGTTAACATTTATTTATTTATTTATTTATTTATTTAAATTTAATTTTTTAGAAAAGAATTTATTTATTTGATAGACAAAGATCACAAGTAGGCAGAGAGACAGAGAGAGAGGGGGAAGCGGGCTCCCCCACTGAACAGAGAGCTCAAGGTGGGGTTCCGTCCCAGGACTCTGGGATCATGATCTGAGCTGAAGGCAGAGGCTTTAACCCACTAAGCCACCCAGGTGCCCTGAGGTTAACATTTAAATCAGTGGACTCTAAATAAAACAGATTGTTCTCCATAGTTGGATGGGTGGGCCTTGTCCAATCAGTTGAAGTCCCGTATACAACAACAACAAAAACAACAGCAAAATAGAACTCTGAGCAGGAGAGAGTTCCACACAGACTGCCTTTACACTCAGAATGGAATATCACTTCTTCCAGGTCTCCAGCCTGCTGGCCGCACCCTAGAGATTTCGGATTTGTCAGGCTTCATAATCGTGTGAGCCAATTCTTGATAACAAATTTTTTTCTCTGTATATGCACATCCTGTAGGTTCTGTTTCTCTGGATAACACTGACTAATATACCCTTGTATCTCCAATATTTGGCTCAGAGGATGTGTTCACTAAATATAAGCAACATAAACAAGCCTGGGCACCTGCCCATGGAGCCTTAGCCTCCAGGCACCCTCTTTTCTCCTGGTCTCACCACACATGTCTAGCTGGTTTGCCTGGTTTTTTTGGCTTATGCCTCTGGTTCATGCCTGCTTTCCTTTGCTGGGGGACAGACTTGACCTCTACTCAGGGCCTTGGCTGACATCTTGCTTACTCTTCACGAGCTCCCTAGTCTGAGGACTGTGTTACTGCTGCTGAACTGTCTAATTGATTTTGCCAATATCAGGAGAGCCCCCCAGCCTTTTCCCTGAGGCTGGCTTCTCTGAGATTCTGCTTCTCCCAGCTAGGAAACATGTAGGCTTTCTTTATACCCACTGGCAATAGCATTGGGATTCTGGCTTAAAGCTTTACCTCCTTTTGTCATCATTTTCAGAGCCAGCCATATCTCCAGGTAGCTTCTGTTTTTATGTGGGGCCTCTTCAGTCCTGGCTCCCTATTTTCCCTCCTGATTTCTGCCACTGCATCACAGTATGCAGACCATTGAAAGAGCAGAACATATGTGTGCCTCATCATAGAGAAGGCGACAAAGACTCTAACAGAGGCTGAGACCAAGGGCTGGGGTTGTCCCGAGATGGAAGAGCGAGACTTCATGGAGACAGCTGAATTGCTCTGGGCTTTGAAACGAAGCCAGACTTCAGCAGGAGGAGCTAACATTGGAGGATGGACACAGATGTCTCAATGTGCGGTATGAACTCAAAAGCAGTGAAGGATGCAGAAAGTCTGGATGATGAAAGGGGTGGCTGGGGGATGGGGAAAGAATGGAAGGTCCTGGGATCATGACCTGAGCCGAAGGCAGAGGCTTTAACCCACTGAGCCACCCAGGAGCCCCCACATTTTCTTCATCTACTCCTCTCCCTCCCTTCTCTTCGGTTGAATTATTTTGAAAGCATTGACGTTGTGTTGTTTTACCTCTGCATACTTCGGTGTTCTAAAATATATGAACAGTTTAAAAAAAGAATTACAATGCCATTAATACATTCAACAAAAAGAGTTTTATGTCATCTAAAATTCAGATCATAGGGGCGGCTCAGTCAATTAAATGTCTGACTCTTGATTTCTGCTGAGGTCATGATCTCAGGGTCCTGAGACCGCTCCACATCGGGCTCTGTGCTCAGCTTGGAGTCTGCTTGAGATCATTTCCCTCAGCCCCTCTCCCCGTGTGCACATGTGTGCACGCTGTCCTTCTCTCACATAAATAAATAAATCTTTAAAATTCAGACCGTAATACAATTTTCCCAGACATCTCAAAAATATCTGTTCACTGCCATTTTGTTTCAGTCAGGATCTGCATGTTAATTTTGGTTGTTGTCTCTTTAGTCTCTTTTAAAGAATAGATATTAAGTTAATTAATGCATTTACTTTATTTTTATTTCTTTATTTTCTTAAACCTTTATTAATTTAAGAGAGAGAGCATGTGCGCCCACAGGCGGAGGGACAGAGGGAGAGGGAGAGGGCTCCCCGATGAGCAGGGAGCATGACCTGGGGGGCTCAATCCCAGGACCCTGAGAGCATGACCTGAGCCAAAATCAAGTGATGCTTAACTGACTGAGCCACCCAGGTGCCCCTGTATTTATTTTTAAAGTTTTATTTATTTAAGTAATCTATACGCCTAGCGTAGGGCTCGAACTCTTGACCCTAAGGTTAAGAGTTGCATGTGCTTCCAGTTGAGCCCGGCAGGCAACCCAAGAACAGGTATTTTAAGATTTATTTATGAGAGAGAGAGCGCCCTCATGAATGGGGAAAGGGGCTGAGGGAGAGGGAGAAGCAGACTCCCCACTGAGCAAGGAGCACAATGCAGGGCTCGATCCCATGACCTAGAGATCAAGATCAGAGCTGAAACCAGGAGTCAGATGTTTAGCTGACTGGGCCACCCAGGCACCCAAGAACAGATATTTTAAATACAGACAAAATGTATTCTTTTGAGACCAAAGAGGGTGGGCCTAGGCAGCATGTAAGAAGACAGTGCAAATAGCATTGTGACCAGGCCCCCCTCAGTTGGTTTCCCACCAAAGGAAGGCAGGTACTGTTTCTCTCAGGTCCTTTCTCATGGACTCTTGGGCCTTTAGGATATATTTTCAGAGAAATGTGCAGTTTTAGCTGTGGCCACATCATTAAAATCAAAGGGAGCTGAGCAGTTAAAATTTTGTGCAGTGCTTTGAAAACATATCCCCATAGTCCCCTGGTCACCTGTTTTGTGGAACAGTGATCAGAAACAGGCCTTTGGAGCTGTCTTCCTTTTATATTTAAAAAAAAACACAAAAAACTGTGGTCACATAGAACGTACTTAATATTCTACTCCAGCAAATTAGTGTGGCCACTGATGTAATTGGTCTCTTTCTTTAATTTTGCTTCTTACTTACTTCCAGTAAGTTTCTTATTGACTGACTTTGATTTGGTCTCCTGTTAAGGTCCATTTCTTTAGAAAAAAGGAAGTCAGGAGCTGGTTCTGGTTCTGCCAGTTCCCAGCCAGTGTGATCCTGGACAAGTTACATCACCTCTCTGGACTTCCATTGCTTGTAATTAAAGGCTCTGATTCAGACAATCAGAGCATGGCATAATGGACCAGGACCTCCCCCTCCGCAAAATCCTTGGGTGGCGGGTATGGTCTCTGCTGTCCTCATCTTGCCCATTTCAGTGACAATTTCCCCACTCTGTGGCTCCGTCTCTCAGGTCCTTCTTTGTACTTCCCATAGTGCTCTTGGCTGTTGCCTCTTTCATTCCACCTCCTTCACAGTTGTCCTTGGAAAGGTCCTGTGCTCTGTACCCCTTTGTTCCTCTGCCTCACAGAGATACCCTCTTTAGAGCTGGAAAAGATCTACTTGGTGAATTCAGACTCTCAGATATAATTGGCTGTTACCAACTTAAGGTACTCCTCCTTCAAGATTATTTTCATTTTGTTGAATGAAAATATTTAGCTCATTGGTAGAGAAGTAGAGTTTTAGTGGCCAGTTCTCAGCTGGCTTCTGGTTGTCCTCATATCACAACTCAAAGGTAGCTTCTTAGTTTGCTCAGGGAGAGTGGATTTGAGGGCAGAGAGCTGTGAAAGAGCTTTGTGAGAGAATAAAACACCCACAGCCAACATTTCGCAGAGGGGAGGGTATAGTGACAAGAGATGGAGGTCTGCTGTGACCAGACCTGCCATGGGTGGTGGTGGTGGTGGTGGTGGTGGTAAGAAGGGGAGGAAGATGGTGGCTTGGAGGACTGCATGTACCCAGGATGTCACTGACATGGAAAGAAGAAGGAAAATGGAGGAAAGAACATGGTCTTGAGACTTGGGCTTGAATCCCACTTCAGGCATTTCCTGGCTGTGTGAACTTGGACAAGTCATGCAACCCGTTTAAGCCTCAGTTTCCATCTTTCAAAATGGAGATGGCAGTAATACTTGGCCTCCAAAGTTACTGGGGAGATAAGATTATTCTGGAGACCAAATGAGTTAATTGACGTGAAAGTACCTGGCAAAAATTAGGCCTGGGACCTCATCTCCAGAGATGAGGCCTGGGACCTCCATCTCCAAAGATACTGGGTGACCAGGTATTGGTATTTTTTTTTAAAGCTCCTCAGGAGATTTGAATGTCAGGATTTACAACAGCTGTGATAATATATTTTAGTTCTTTTACAATTTGGAGTGTTACCCAGGGGTCAAGCCTAAGTGTTGGTAGGCTGTTTGTTCCTCATTTCCAGAAAGGAAATAATGCAGGCCAAAGAACCTTATTAAACTCATAGGAACTGCAAGGTTGAATGGTCATCCAGTCCAATAATTCATCTGTTGGTTGAATCTTCTTTGCATCATTCTTGTCAAGTTGTTTTCACCGGTGTTTCTCCAATTTTAGCAGGCATCAGTATCACCTGGAGGGCTTATTAAAACCCAGAGTTTTGAGCCTTAGCCCTCAGGTTTCTGAATCTGTGGGTCTAGGATAGGGCCTGAGAATTTTCATATCTAACAAGTCCCCGGGTGATGGTGATGGTGATGCTGCTGGTCTGAGGACCACGCTTTGAGAACCACTGATCTGGACATTCTTGGATACTTCTAGAAACTGAGAACTTCCTACCTTATCTTACTCACCCGTATTCTCATAGTTTGTAGCAGTGACGCAGTCTGCTGGGAAGATCTTTCTGATGTTAATCTGAAATCTGTCTTCCTACTCCTTTTACCCATAGGCTCTTTGTCTCCTCTTTGATGGTAGAGTTAGAAATTATTCATCTTAGCCTTAACAGAAAGTATTTTTATTAGCTTTGGCTTGTGATTCACTATTCTAAGGGTAAAAGAGAACTTGACTCTATTGGTACTCTGGACATATGGTAAAAACCTTAAACCATTCTAAGAGGAAACCAATCTGATCTTCTGTTCCTGGGATAACAACCTCAGTTGAACAAACATTATTTTGAGTTCCCAACGTGTTTGAGGGGTGGGACATACCCAGATGAACAGCCACTTTAGGAATTCCTTTGGAAGGCTGGAATGGCCACATCCAGCTCAGTGGATATGGATTTTTAGTAATGGACAACTCAGTGCTTCTCTGTGGTTCTACCACAGCTTTGTGGACTTATGACCATTCTAGCAATGAAATGCATATTTTGGCACACACGCAACTTGCTCAAGAAATAAAAATTTAATAGACATATATCTGAAAGTTTCTAGCACTTCAGGGAGATTTTGAGATTTATTCTAGCATGCCATACAATGAGTTTTATTGGGAACTGCAAAAATATATAATTTTAATAGGAATAGGTAAGCACAAAACCTTGACACCACTGAAAAAATACCGGCTATGCCAAAGCAGCCCCCATAAAACTTTGCAGAATGTTTCAGAAAAGAATTATTAGGGGCTGATTTTTAGTGAAACTTCAGCTAGGGCCTCATTTTTAAGGAAACATATCTATGTTTCCAAGGAAAGGGCAGATATTTGCTGCCTTTGAAGAGAGGTTAGTCTGCTGATCTTGTAGCTGTGTAAGGAAAGCTCACACATGTTTTGTGCATATTTGATGAAAAATCCTAATAATTAGAGGTACAAAAATCCTAATAATTAGAGGTACAATAGCCTTATTAAGTCAGACATATTGTAGGAAAAACACTTTAAGGTGATACTACAGTGCTTTTTGCATTCAAAAGATGGAAGTTTAAGTCTTAGGTAACTGGGTGTTTTCCCCTTAGAGATGGCACTGTTGTCGTTACTGGTCTTCACCACTTTTGCCCAAGCGAAGAAGGTAGATTTCTTACTGTTGATTGTAGGGTCCGAATCTTGGTACCTTCTAGGAATGGTAGGTACTCTCTAGGTATGGAGCTTGGAGCTTCCCTTTCTTCTCTTTTCTTTTCTTTTTTTCTTTCTTCTTTCCTTTTCCAGTTTTTATTTAAAATTCTGTTAGCATACAGTGTAATATTAGCTTCAGCTAGAATTTAGTGATTCATCATTTCCATACAACACTCAGTTGTATGCTCATCACAACAAACACCTTCCTTAATCCCCATCACCCACTTCACCCGTCCCTGGGTATGGAGCTTTAAAGCACCACTCCTTTGTGACCTTAACCCCTTTCTCTGATTTTCATTGCCCTTCAAAATGGAAGAGTAATACCTGCCCCATTGATTGTTGTGAGATATAATGGGATGTTATCTCTGACACACTCAGCATGACCAGCCTGGGGACCAACAGATGCCTTTGTAACAGTTCATACACTTGGAAGTACGGGTCAGTGAGTAGTGACACACCCACCCAAGGAAAAGAATACTAGAAGGTCACTTCCCGAAGAGGAATTTTGTTCCAGGTTCTCTTGATTGAGAGTGATGACAGTTCTTCCCAAACTGTGTGCCCTGGATCACCGGTGTCCAGCTAGATCTTAAGAAGTCTGTTGTATTAGCTGAGGGTTTGTTGGAGGGATATGGGTGGGGGATGGGCTAGATGGGTGCTGGGCATTAAGGAGGCACTTGTGATGAGCATTGGGTTTTATATGTAACTGATGAATCACTAAATTCTACTCCTGAAACCAATATTGCACTGCATGTTAACTAACTAGAATTTAAAGAAAAATCTTAGTTGGGCCGGGGGTGGGGGTAGTTTGTTCTGTTTGTTAAAAGGGCTTTATGGTGGGGCGCCTGGGTGGCTCAGTGGGTTAAAGCCTCTGCCTTCGGCTCAGGTCGTGATCCCGGGGTCCTGGGATCGAGTCCCGCATCGGGCTCTCCGCTTGGCAAGGAGCCTGCTTCCTCCTCTCTCTCTGCCTGCCTCTCTGCCTACTTGTGATCTCTGTCAAATAAATAAATAAATAAATAAATTAAAAAAAGGGCTTTATGGTCAATACATTTGGCAAATCTTGTTTAGGGCTGTGAAAAGCCCAACGGCAATGAATCGTGTTCAGCTTTGTTTAAGGAAGCATTTTCTAAGCTTATTCCAGTGATAGGAACTTATTTTCATAACAAGACTATTAACACCCTGTGAGACACTGGGGCCCCTCAGGGCAGTTTGAGAGCTGCTGAGCGAAGGCCTTTAAATCAGTGGGAAAGTCTTTGTCCTTGGTGCTTAGTACATGTAAGTCAGTGTCCTGAAGATTCCTGCCAAAACAGTGACTTCCTGGGGGCATGATTTGTTTGCATTTGTCACCACAAGCAGGGAATCTGGCCCCAATCTTCTTCCCATAAGTCTCCATTCCTACTACCAGGTTAAAGAACTCCAGCAAACAGACTTTGGGGCCCCCAAGGTCTTGGTCAGACCAATCTTTCTGGAGAAGTCATGGTGAGGGCTGCTTGCCCCACACGCTGAGGGGGCTACCTTCTGTAAATCACTCTCCGAGGTCAGACCTGAGCCATGGCCAGGTGCCAGAGAACCCTGAGGAAGATGCTTCCAGCAGGGCTCGGCTGAGGACTTGTTTGCCAAAGACAGGCAGGAGACATGGAATAAAGTGTTCTGTTCTCCAACAACAGATTTCATCATTGTGAGGTTCCCACGGACTGTGTCTCTATTTTGTTTCTCCCTGCAGTTTCAATCCTCTTTCCCCTCAGAAAGGAATCTTTTGTGTTTGGCCTCATCCCTGGGCTTCGGTAAACTTCCTGCCTGTGCCTGCTCCTAACTCCCCTTCGTGTGCCGACTTGCTGTGGAGAGGGCACCCTCACTCGGCTCCCGCCCCAGGCTCCGGGCTCTGCACTCCGCCTGCCCTGCTATGCACCTTCCAGTGCCTTCCCTTGGGTGCAGGAAGGAGCTGTTAGCTGTTGTGTTGCGGAGACCGGCTCTGTGACATGGAGGACTGGCTAATTGGCCGGCTGCCCCGAGTGATAATCTGGAAGCGATCAGTGGAGGAAAAAAGATAACACAGCTGTGATTTTCAAGGAGACAGGTCCCGGTTTTTCTACCTGCCAACCACGTTTCCTCTGTGGAGTTTTTCTGCAAGAGCTGTAAAAGAGGCCTTTTAATCTTGTTTCAAAAGCCTGGGGGCCTGGGTCTTTCCAGATCTTGGGAAGAAAGCAGGCCAGGGAAATGTGCGCTGCCGAGGAGCCCGGGGTTTATAAGGAAATGCAGGCAGGCGGGATGCCATTGCAATTCTGTGGCTCAGCCTTGCATGTACTTGAGAGGGCCTGGTGCACTTGGCCTCCGAGTGCCTTCACCCACACGTATGATATGATTCGGGAGTGGGGGCGGAGGGTGTTTCAGAGATTGATGAACATAAATCTGTCAGTGGGTGATTTTCAGACATCTGCCTGCAGCAGTTGCAGACAAACACAGGAGTGGTTGGAGCTCAGAGATGCCTGACAATGCCTGGGAAAAACCGAGCCAGAGATCTCCTGGGAGACTGCGGGGCCAGGGGAAGAGGTTGTGTCAGTAATAAATAGTTTATCATTTAACTTTGGATCTCAAAGGACAGAAAGAAAAAAAAGAGAGAGAAGAGTGAGCCCAGACTGGGGACATGGGTGTTAGGTGTTTTTTTTGTTAGGCGTCAGTGAATGCTATAGAAACATGCCGATTCTGGCTGTGTCTGTGTGCAATGGGCATCTTGGGTCATGGCTGCCACCAGCCTGGCTTTAGTTGAGCAACAAGGCCTGGGAAGTCCCCAGGTTGTGGTTTCAGAGATTTACTCAACTGGGTTATTTCATCTTTCTTAGTATGTAACTGGCAGAGCTACTCATTGTTTTATAGTAGACATTTCTGCTGCTTGGTACAGTACTGGATTCAACAGTTGTTACTGTGGTTACGTTTAAAAATACTTGAGGGGCGCCCGGGTTGCTCCGTCGTTAAGCGTCTGCTTTCGGCTCAGGTCATGATCCCGGGGTCCTGGGATCGAGCCCCACTTTGGGCTCCCTGCCCGGCGGGAAGCCTGCTTCTCCCTCTCCTACTCCCCGTGCTTGTGTTCCCTCTCGCCTGTCTATCTCTCTCTGTCAAATAAATAAAAAAAATCCTTAAAAAATCATAAAAAAATAAAAATTCTTGAAAAATTGTTGATTCTTACGGTAGAATGCATGGGGTAGAAGGCACCTGGGCACCTGCGGCTTCTCCAAGCCTCAATATCCTAATCTTTAAAATGGGGATGATAATACTTGTCTTGGCAAGTTTTTAGAAGAGCTGGCCGCTGGTTGGGCCAATAATCCATATGACCTTGCCTTTCACAAAATGCCAACTTTTCACTCTGACAATGTCATGATTTAAGAGGCTGGCATACTTAAGGAAATGACATCCACGTAGGTATTTGGCAGGAACAAAAGGAGACCCCACATTTTGTAAGATCCATTCCGTTTCTTCCCCCGACAGTATTTTTCTGCTGATTTTCTGCTCTCTGTGGCCTGGGTGTCTGCTTCGGTTGCTCTGCACACTGCTAACCCGGCATCTCGCAGGAAAAGGTTGAGAAATGCTGAGGACAGGGCTCCTATCACCCCGTGAGAGGGTAACACGGAGAACTCCCTGCCATCGTGAAACCAGAGTCGCCATGGCCACGGGTAGCCTTTCAGTCAGAGGGACTTGTGGCTGCTGTTTCCTCTGTGTCAAAGAGCAAGCAGCTAGTTTCTTTCTTTTTCCACCTGGGCCATCCCATAAACTTCAAATTTCAGAGCACAAAACTCCAAACCACTTTGGTGGGCAAGGGGAAGAGGTATCTTCCTAAGGCCTTTGACTTCCCGCATCTCTGAGTTCCTGGAGCACGGATAGCTGACGCTGTGCTGTGTGCACTTGAGGGTAGGAAATACCATGAAAAGCCACAGCCTTGAACTTCTGCAGACAGGCAGGGTTTGAAGGCCTGCCTCACGATCCACAGTCACGTGTAATGGGCTATACTGGTTTACTTTCCTCCTCCTTCATTGTCTTATTGCAGGGGTTACCCTAGATGATGTATGTCAAGTATTTTGCACAGTGCCCTGCACATCGGTAAGTCTTCAGTATATGTTTATTAATAATAACGTACAGTATGTTTTAGATTATCCTTTCATATATGTTACACCGGTCTCTTTCTTTCAGTTTTAAGTACTATAAGGAGGACTGGGGCTCCTATTTCTTGAGTCCCATGTGGGGTCACCACAGCACTGACTCAACACACAGCGTGGATGATCACTGGACATTCGAAACATTGGTCTGTAATGACAAGGCCAAGCCCACCATTAGCAGAGGATGACTGGTCCCAGATCTGCTTAAGACTCTGTAAGCCATTTTCTAAACGTTTCAAATGAATTTCTGGAATTTGCCAGTTATACCATAACAGTGGCATTCTCTAATAAATTCGTACTATTTCTAGACAACTGTTTCCGGATAAATGAAGTTATCTACTTTTAAAACCTGCCAAACATTCCTAGTATTTATCCCTAGGATTTTTTTTTTTTTTAAGAGTTTGGAATGGTTCCAATCTACCACATTCTGTGTTTCTTTTCTATAAATTCTCTGATATTAAGGTCCTTCCCTCAGTTGAGATTACCACAGAGGGATTCAATATGATACATGAATGTTGTATTATTGATTTACTCGGTCTGCAATGTATTGGTTTCAAGAACAGGTGGCAATAATGATGCCTTAGCAAACAAGATGCAGATGTTCTGGAAATACCTATTCCAGTAAAAAGTATGTTGCAAAAACGAATAGATGCTATTTGTAAGAGTATGTGAAATTCTTTTCGAAGTTTCAAAAGATGCTCACTGCACATCTTGAGGTATTAGTGGGTTAAATTGAAAATGTATTATTTTTTTTCCAAAAAATGTATGATTAAATGGCACTTCGGTGGCTCAGTTGGTTAAGTGTCTGCCCTCAGCTCAGGTCATGATCCCAGGGTCCCGGGATCAAGTCTCCAGTCAGGCTCTCTAATCAGTGGGGAGACTGCTTCTCCTTCCTCCCCCCACTGCTTGTGCGCTCTCCTTCTGTCTCTCCTTCTGTCAAATAAATAAATAAAATCTTTAAACAAATGTATAATTAACAATACAGATATTTTTAACTTCATTGACTCTCCGTAGGGCCTCACTTCCCCGGACAATGCCTCCTTCTCAGACTTGCCGGGGAGAAGATCTGGACTGCTTGGCTTGACCCAGGGAGTAGGTAGGTTCAGGCTGGGAGAGGCTGAGAGGTGGGGCCAGTTCCTAGTCCAGGGATTGTGCTAAAAATGTCCCGTTTTGTTTTTTTTTAAAAGGTTTTATTTATTTATTTGACAGAGAGAGAGAGAGAGAGAGATCACAAGGAGGCAGAGAGGCAGGCAGAGAGAGAGAGGGAAGCAGGCTCCCTGCTGAGCAGAGAGCCCGATTTGGGGCTTGATCCCAAGACCTTGAGACCATGATCTGATCCGATGGCAGAGGTTTAACCCACTGAGCCACCCAGGTGCCCCAAAATGTGCCGTTTTTAATAGCACAGAGTTAAATACTGAGCTCTTAGAAAGGGCACATGATGCCATTCTAAATTCTTTTTTTTTTTTTTTAATTTTATTTATTTATTTGACAGAGATCACAGGTAGGCGGAGAGGCAGGCAGAGAGAGATAGAGGAGGAGGAAGCAGGCTCCCCGCTAAGCAGAGAGCCTGATGCGGGGCTCGATCCCAGGATGCTGAGATCATGACCTGAGCCGAAGGCAGAGGCTTAACCCACTGAGCCACCCAGGCGCCCCTACCATTCTAAATTCTAAGCTGCTATATTGGAGAGGGAAAAATTTCACAGTTCATGAAAACCTAATTGCTTTGGCTTTTGCAGATTGATAATATAATCCCCTGAAATGATTATGTTGAGAAGAAGAATGAAAGGTGTCATATGAGTCCTCCCAAACATCGTTATTTGATGGATTCTAAATCTGGACTGATATTCATATCTGTGGCATTTTAATCAATTCAACTAAAGGAAGCTAGCTTATCTACATGTGTAGAATGTTCTAATTCAGTTGGTGGATTGGCACATGAGGTCATTCCTGTTCTCTTTTCTAGTTTCTTTGAGGCTAGGGGCTGGAGCTTTAACACCTGGGCTCTAGCTTGGGAAGGGCAAGGACTGGAGCCATAGGGTAAAACCTCAGAGGGGAGAAAGAAGAAAATGGCATCCCCTGTTAGGTCTTCTATATTAGCTGGTCCGTGAAGGTCTGTGGGTCAAAGGACAACTGGACAACCCATTGGTGATGCCAGAGAGGGCTGTGTGCTTACAGATTCATCCCTGCATGCCTTGTTTATTCTTCACTTGTGCCACTCATTTACATAGGACATCTTTACCCATAACTTGAAGTATTTTCACTCCTCAATGCTGGTATGTTGTAGGACAGTGTTGGATAATAAAGTGGTAAAGGTACATTATTCTGTGATTCTTAAGATTCCCAGTTGAAGGTAAATAGCATTTTCTTTGTTACTCTCTGAACAAAAAATAAGAAGGAAGCTGGACCTTCAGGCCTTCATGAAAGAACTAGAAGTAGCTCTCAGTCTGTGAGGAAGCTCCTGGGTGTGCAGTGTTTTTGTTTTTGTTTTGTTTTGTTTTTTAAGATTTTATTCTAAGTAATCTGCACACTGACTATGGGGCTTGAACTCAGAACTCCGAGATCAAGAGTCACGTGCTCTACTGACTTAGCCAGCCAGATGTCCACTGGGTGTCCATTTTAGAATAAAGCAGATGGGGGTGCCTGGGTGGCTCAGTGGGTTAAAGCCTCTGCCTTCGGCTCAGGTCATGATCCCAGGGTCCTGGGGATTGGGCTCACCGCTCAGCGGGAAGCCTGCTTCCTCCTCTCTCTCTCTGCCTGCCTCTCTGCCTACTTGTGATCTCTGTCTGTCAAATGAATAAATAAAATCTTAAAAAAAAAAAAAGAATAAAGCAGATGGATGTAGTTGAACTCTCCATCTCATCCCACCCTTCAGTATTGTCCGACCAGCCTTACATAGGGAGGCTTCATAATTTTCCCATCAACTGCAGGATTTGCACTGTAGCGGTAGGAATGATCACCTCTGGTGTTTGCTTCTTCATTTACTATTTACATAGTCTGTTTCAAGCATTCTCCCATGTGTTTAAAGACAGCATTCACTGATCACCATTGTTCGGTGGCAGGGGTTTGGCAACGTAGCTGCACTTTTTAATATTTATTCTAATGGAGATAGTTCCCCTTTATAATCCTTTTACTGCAAATTGTTTTTTTTTCCTTAATATAATCTCAGTGTAACATCAGCCCCATGTATCCAGCATGGATGATAAAGGGTGTAGATGTCTGATGAGGAAAAGGAGAAAATTCCATGCCAGGGATTTCAGGGACTTAAATACCAGAGGAGCCCGTCCAGGGAAGCTGGTGATTGCAGAGATAAAAGCTCAAAGTTTGGAATGAAACTTACGCAAGAACATTGGCCATGTAGGAGTGTAGCTTCATGGACATCTCGTCACCCTTCCCTTCCCCTCTGCTGAATTACAGCCCTGGGTCCTGCCTGAGTCCGAATGGCCTCTTTTGCATAAATACCTAGTTCCAGAATTCAGGAAATATGGTGAAGACTGTTCTATATTAAGGTGTCAGGCCAAGTGTAGGCCCATACCCTCAGCCGAGATAATTATTGGTGCGTGCCTAAATTATGCTTGCCTGCGCTTGCTTTCTCCTTAGGCAAAGATAACATTTTAAATATCAGAACTCTCACTTGACCCCACCAAATCAAGATTATTCAACACTTCCATTAGGAAGACAATCCTTAAAATAAGCAAGCAATAATTAAAGAAATAAAGTGTTAGGAGCGGAAAGGCAAACACAAGGAAACTGAATTCATATTCTGCAAGTTCTTTATAAAAATAACATCTTTCAAAATTAGTAAAGAGGCAAGTACAAGGGTATATCATTGCCATATGATGCAAAGAGGTGGAATGGGAATGTCGTGGAGAATTGTAGACTCTGAAGCGAGACAAGCTGGGTCTGAATCCTGGCACTGCCCCTTACCACCTGGGTGACCCCAGGCCCGTTACTTGCTCTCTGGGCCTCTTGTTCACCCCTCAGCTGTAAAATGGAGCCGTCCTAGTACTTACCACAAAGGATTGCTGAGAGGATTAAATAAGTTGAAATATATAAAATGCTTGGAACACTGCCTGAATTCAGTAAGGTCTATAAAAGTATTAACTTTTAGATAAAGGCATTCTTTCTTGTCTTCCTTCTCTTTTTTTCTTATTCTTTTAGTCTCCCTGTTCACTATCATCATTATCCTCCACACTAAATGGCCAGGGCTGGCTACTTAACATTTGCAGGCACGGTACAAAATGAAATTGCAGGGCCTCTTGTCCAAAAATCAGGGGGCAGGGCGGTGGTGGGAGGAGGGAACATGAGCAGAGGCTCCAAACCCTGGCTGTGCTTCATTGTTTCATTGAATTTCATGTATATATTCAAAGATAAAATTACTGAGAATTTTCAAGACGTAGATCACAGAGTGTTAAATCCCCAAGTGTGGGTCCCTTTCTGAGCACAGGGTCCTGTGTCACAGGTCTGTGAAGCCAGTCCTGAAAAATGCTGAATAGATATGACAGTCAAATCCTTAGCGGTCAATTAAAACCCAGTTTTTATTGTTGTTATTTTGTTTTTAAAGGTTTATTTGGGAGCATGAGACACACACACACACACACACACACACCACACACACACACACACACACACACACACGAGTGCGCAGTGCAAGCAGGAGGGAGAGGGGGAGCAGACTCTCCACTGAGTGTGGAGTCCCACATGGGGCTGATCTCCTGACTGGGAGATCATGACCTGAGCTGAAACCAAAAGCTGGATGCTTAACTGACTGAGCCACCCAGGTGCCCCCAAATCCTGTTTTGATTATCAAGTGAATCTGGTTTCAGATGTAGAAAATGGATTTTGTTCTCAGTTTTGGTGAGGCCAACACAAATTGGGTGAATCGTTTTTAACTATTTGTAAAGCTCAGGGTACAAAAAATAACAGGTCTGTTTTTTTTTTTTTTTTAAAGATTATTTATTTATTTGACAGACAGAGATCACAAGTAGGCAGAGAGCCAGGCAGAGAGGAGGAAGCAGGCTCCCCACTGAGCAGAGAGCCCCATGCAGGCCTCGATCCCAGGACCCTGAGATCATGACCTGAGCCGAAGGCAGAGGCTTTAACCCACTGAGCCACCCAGGTGCCCCAATAACAGGTCTGTTTTAACCAACTAGACAATCCAAGAGATATAAAATAACTTCTATAAAGGTCTTTGTGCTTTCCTAACCCAAAACATTTGATCAGCATTTTCCAAAGTGTGTTACTTGAGAAGAGGGTTCTGTGGGGAAATATTGGGTTACTGGGTAAAACAAAATTAATGGATTTTAAAAATTCAGGACTCCTTACTTAATAGGACTAAATTTTTTTCTGGTGATTTACCATATGTCTAACTCTTTTCTAATTATTCATTTTAGACTTTGGAAGGAACCAGAAAACATGGAAAAGGAGAGACCATTCAGCAAACTGAAATATTACCAGATTTCAAAATGAATTTATCTTATAACTAAAGTTGGCCTATAGTTCTTCACCTGTCTCACCCCCATGGTCTGTTCTTTACCTTCTATGGCTGTCTACTCCCAGGACCACGTTCTTGACCCCCTCCTTCAGTCCATTACCTCACGTATTCTACCACTCACTAGAAGTTTGTTGACTTTTTTCAGCTCTCCCAACCATTGACCATCACTTTCAGTCACCCTTTCTGGTGCCCTCACTTCCCTCCATCTCTAGCTTAACTGCCATGTTTCATCATTGTGGGCATTTTAAATTGTCTTCTTAATTCTTGCACATTCATCCACACTGAACGTGGCTGGTCGAGGCCCAATCCTGGCTAAGACCACAACTACCTACTCCGTGCTGGCACTTGACTGGAGAAAAACATCTGTGCTGACTGTTCTAACTTTAAACTCTTGGTCTCAGATCTCAAAATGGACATTCAGATAGCAACAACTGTATTTCTTCACTTCCCTGCTCTTTAGAATTACCGCACTGTGCTTTTTCCTCCTCATCCCTTCCTTACTCTTGTCTTGGGACCCTTAGTCTTCATTAGGAAAATAGAAGCAGCTGGGTAGTAATTCTCTTACTGCTTTTTCATGAGTTATTCTACCCCTAGTCCTTCCCTTTCCTTCTTCTATGATAATAAAATGTCTTTGTTCTCTCTATATAATCTATCAGATGTATTTGTGCTCTGTATCTGTCCCTTTATTTTTCAATTCATTAACTCTTGCAACTGTCCCCTCTCCCACATCACTGCTTCACAAATGTCCCTAGTCTGTCCAGAGGGGTACACATCTAGAGCAGAAGACATGTTCTAATTTCTCCTGCCTGAAAGGCAAAATAAAAAACCTTCCTTGACTCTTCTTATCCTTCTAGCTTCCACTCCATTTTTCTGCATACCTGAAAACCTTGCATGCAACTGCAGAATCCATTTCCTTGTTTTACATTCTTTGCTTAACTCCTTCCGGTTGGGTTTTTGTCTCCTCTGCTACTGAGACGGCACTTGTCAGGGGCACCATTTCCTCCACGTTACTAAACCTAGTGGTCTCACATGATATGACTCTTCCTCATTTTTGAAATCCTTTAGAAAAAATAAATCTTGACTTTCACGATGCCACATGTTTTGCTGCTATCTCACTAGCTATTCCTTCTTTTTTCTTCTTTGCTGGCCCCTCCTGCCTGCTAGATCTCTAAATGCCAGGCATTTCTGGAGAACCTTCCTGAGCTCTCTCCTAATCAAGCAGGATTTTTTCCCCTGTGTGATCTCATCTAACTTTAAGGTCTAAAATGTAACTGACACACCAGTGACTCCCAAATCATGTCTCTAGCTCTGACCTTTAGTTGGAACTTCAGATGTTCTAGAGCCAGCTGTTTATCTGCATCATCATGTGGATGTTTGTAGGAAGGCCAGATTTATCATGGCTGTTGGAACAGAGCTGTTGGTATTTTTCTTACCCTCCAGATCTGCTTCTCTTCCGATCATCTGTCCTCAGTAGACAGCCCCATCATTCACTTAACTTTTGAAGCCAACAATATAGGAATTATTTGGGTTTTCTCCTTACTGTTCTGTATCATCTCTATCATCAAGACCTGTCAGTGCTTCCTTCAGAATATGTCCCTAATCTACTCACTTCTGCAAACTCTAATACCACACTCTGCTGTATTTCGTCACTCTCTCTAGCCTGAACAACTGCAGTAACCTCCCCATTAATGTCTTTCCCTACATTTTTGCACTATTTTAATATTTTCTCTATATAGCAGCCAGAGAAATATTTAAGACATGTGAATCCTAGCATGCTTACAACATTCCAAAGGCTTCCTGTGACACAGAATAGAATCCAACTTCCTATGCTGGTTGTAAACTCTACCTGGTCTAGGTCCTATCAACTCCACTTTTCTTCTGTGACTTTCTGTGCCTATTATGCATGCTTCAGCCACACAGCCGTTCTCTATTCGTCAGACAGGCCAACATCATCTTAACCAAGGAGTCCTTGCACTAGTTGTCCACACTCCTGGGACCTCTCATGATTCTTCTCATTCAGTGGTTTCTTTTTCTTCTTCATATATAGGTTAAAAGGTCACCCTTGTTATTTATACCACCGTGGAATCATGAATTCCTATTTCATTCATTGTGTTATAACCAAGTACTAGCATAATTCGTTTTGCTGCTCAGACTATTCCAGACTTGGCCACCAGGAGTCCCTTCGTGCTGGCTCTTGTGTCCTTTTGGGCTGTCTCTGTCATTCTTTGAGACTGCTTTGTTCTGGCACACGAAGATATTTTAGGCTCATTTTATACTTTATTTGGAACCAGCCATTTCTTCCAGGAGCTTTGATTTCTTTTAATGGAGAATGGTATTTAGTAACCAAGTTATGGGCTCTGGATGTGCTCATTATTACTGGAGTGTCATTGATTTTAGGCTTTCTTAGCAGGCAGAATGAGGAGACATACACACACACACACACACCCACACACACCCACACACACCCACCCCTATCTATCCATCTATCTAAAAATCATGAGTTTGCACTGATTCCCACAATTCCCATCTAATAATTACACACTTTATTCTACCCGGTTCTTTTTCTATGTTTGTAGTTCTTTCTTCCAACAGTGAGAGACCTGGCTCCCACTATCATCAATCCCTCTGTTTGTAGCCAGTCTCCTGGCCACATGGACTCTTGATATTGCTATAGCACTACTGATTCACACAAGCCCATGCCAGTTGAGAATCCATGCTCCCAGCCCTAGTGTTGTTCTAAATTAACCACTTGTAATTTTCTGGTAGGCATTCATTCATTCATTCAGTCATTCTTTCATTTGTTCACCCAGCAGGTGTTTACTGAGCATGTAGGCTTTGTCAGGCACAATATGGAATGCTGTGGTCATACACGTCAGTGGCCATGGCAGCCAGAACACTTGACCTCATGGCTGTTACCCTGTACCATGTGTCTCTATTCTGAACACATTTGTCTTATTAAAGTTTAAAATTTGTTAGGCATAAGTATGCTTATATATTTTTGTTATGTATAATGCTTATTACAGAATTAGGGCTCAGTCATTTTTTACATGCTCCTTCGCCACCTACATGCAGTCCTAAGTTGTAGAATGTGCTAGGTAGACAAAGGTATCTTACTTGGTAGACTTTATCTGACATAACCGAGTACCTAACACATAACTACAAGTCAGCAGTATTCCTTATACATAATAGGTGTCTGATAAAAATTGGTGATTTGAACTAAAATTTATGTATATATAATTCAGATGCTGTTGTAATATGTGTTGATTAAGACACTTATTAGCAGTATTTCTCCTTTGTCTCTGCCTTCCCCACTTCTTCCACAATTTGGCATTTCTGTTGCCTTTGTAATCTAACCCTCTGAGAGCTTCTAATTTGTTTTTGTTTTTGTTTTTTCATTTTTAAATTTACTGTAGCCACATGTCCTGCTGAAGAGTCTTGGCCAAAACATTCTTCCAATTCTTTTTTTTTTTTTTTTTAAGATTTCACTTATGTATTTTCTTTTAGAGCCAGAGGGTGAGGCTGGGGAGGAGCAGATGGAGAGGGACAGATTCTCAAGCAGACTCCCCTGATGAGTGCAGAGCCTGGTGCGGGTTTGATCTCATGATCCTGAGATCATGACCTGAGCTGAAACCAAGAGTCAGGTGCTCAACTCACTGAGCCAACCAGATTCCCCCCTTCCAATTTTTAATAGCTATAAATATAGGTTTTCAGAACTTCTCTGGAATAGATTTTACACCCCCCCCCCCAGAGAGAAAATGCTAACACAGATATTAGCAATTGTTTATGAGGCCTGATTTGTGGCAGATAAGATGGCTTCTTGGAGACTTGATTTGGGGATAAATGAGTTACTTTATATTCCGTTTCCTTTTTCAAAAAAACAAGTCTGGTTTTGTTCAGACTCCTTATTACATTTAGCTTCTGTTCTCATAATCCATCAAAATTACTAGCTGAAAGATAAAAAAATAAGCATTTCTGTTTTGAAGCGTACAGTTTAAGTCCCTGCAACAGCCCTCAAGCCTGTGGGCCTATCTCCTATTTGCTTCTAGGGTTTTCTGCAAACCAGCCAGTTGTCTGTGCCCTTCTGTGAACTCTGAAGAGTTGATGAGAACATGGCACTCTTCCTGGATGGCAGCTTTCTGTAACTGTATTCAGCTAAGCCTGGAGTCCTTATCTGGTGTCAGCGTCCCTTTTTAGTAAGTTCACTTTATAAACTTTATTTTCATTATATGTCATGCCTACAGTTGGCCACAAGAAAGGAACTAAAAAACACAGAGCAACTGAGACAGACAGAAGTTTATGACTGTCTATATTGTCATTTTGGGTGAGGTACAGACCTCATGTTCAAATAGTTTTGCCTGTTTTTGCCAAGAGAAAAGCCTTCAGACAAGGGTTTTGAGTGCCAAAGTGCTGTGTATTTTTAAGGTGTGGCGGGGTTTCTACCTGGCTTTTCTTCTCTCCCATTCAGATGTCCTAACTGCCAAAGGCTCTTTTTTTTTTTTTAAATTGCTTTTAATTTTTTTTTTAACTCATCTCTGCACCCACCATGGGGTTCCAAATCATGACTCCAAGGTCGGGGGTTGCTTGCTCCATGGACTGAGCCAGCCAGGCGCCCCTGCCACAAGGCTCTTTAAAGGCTCATTCTGAATGATGGCAACAGTAAGAATCTGATTTGCTGAGCACTTACTGTCTGCACAGACTTTTTTCCAAGTCCATCTGAGTGTATCACTGTATACTGCTAGTAGGTGCTCTGCTTCTGGGAAGGAATTCTCAAACTTTATCAAAATGAATCACTTGGGAGAGTGTGTTTAAAAATGGAGACCCAGGCCACCTTCAGAGACTTGATCTGCATGGTTAGGATGGGGCCCCAGAATTTGAATTGTCCCATTGAACGGACTACCTTAGCGGTTCATTCTGTAAAGCCAAGAATTCATTCCTCGTGTGAAGAATCTTCTGATAGATTAATGTGGGTTAATATCAGGAAGATTTCCTGCAGAAAGGGAGCAACCGTTCTCAAATCACAGAACAATGACAATTGTTTAGTTTACTAGCCAAAGCCATTTATGTCCCCTTTTCCTGCATTATTTTCTCTTCTTCTTTATGGATATGGTTATGGTTGTGCTGCTCATGGGTCATAGGCTGGAGTGGAGGCTGTGTTTAGGACTGTGTTTCCAGAAGCCTCTGTCTACAGGGAGTTCACCCTTACACTGGCCTTTCAGCTACAGAATGGGGCGACACTGGGGAGAAGAGTCTTTGAATTGGGGCCATTGCTTCTCAGGCTGGCTCTAGGCCCAAGGCTCCTGCGCTCAGAAAACAAACCCAGATTCAAATTTTAAACATTCATAAAAATCAGAACGGTGATATTTTTGAACTGCTGCCAACTTGTTTAACCTCCTCTCTTTCTTTCCTTTTTTTTTTTTTTTTAAATCAAATTGCCAGAATATGGTGTGTGAGATTTTGAAGCCAACATCCCCCCCAACCCCACGTTGGCCCCTCACCCCCCACCCTTAGCCCCTGTTGGAAAGAAGTTCCCCAGAGTGAGAAATTTTGTGTCAGCTTTTAGCCAAGAAAGCTCTTTGTCAATGATAGAACTGCAATTCTCCTCACATAATGAGACGATTTATGCCCTTGGCATCTCATGGGGTTAACAGGGCTGAGGGGCATAAATTCTCTTCATGTTGAGACAGGAGGAGACCTCACAACTTTGGCCGTGCCATCCCATGTGGCTCTGGTCGGAGAAGCAAGACCAAACCAAACACATTCAGTAAGAGCAGATGCTTAAGTACTTTTTAAACCAATGGCTTCGTGGAGCTGTTTTCGCTTAAGGGAGGAATAATTTGAAACACCTTTCACACCAGTTCATCTGCTCGGGCAGCAGCTAAGCAGCTCCGTGGGGCCCCTCCGGCTTGGTGCCTGCAAGGTTAGGTCCAGTGAAGGGCAAGCATGGCCCAAGCCGCCCTCACTTGGCCACAGGTTTCAGGAGACATCTGCAAATCATTGTGCAAACCCGAAAAGTACAAATTCACCACAGCTCCACTCTCTGGAGTTGAGTCTGATATTTCCTGTTTTGAAGGTTTCCTTGGTATCCCACACATCGGCTGTGAAATACCAGCTGCTCGAAGTGACTCAGTTTTATCGACTCTTTGATCAATTAGCTTACCCGATTTCTGGATAATTGAGAGGAGGGTTAAACCATCCCCTTATGTAAATAGGAGCCTTCATTTTTCAAAATCCAGTCTTTCAGCAAGTGCTATTGAGGGAGCCTCGCCTTTGTTTTGCGCACTTAATTTGCAATAGTGGTGGGGTACTTTCTCCTTAATGTCATTGAATCATCTGGTGCTTTGCAGGGAAGCCAAACGGGAAATCCCATCAAGGACAGATTGAAAGTACTGGTGTGCCTTATCTCCCATTCTTATTCCTTGCTAATTCATTCAATTTGTTGTATCCTTAGGGTCTTCGCAAACTAGCAAAGCAGAAGTGAAGTACCAAAAAAAAAGAGAGAGAGAGAGAGAGAGAGAAACAACCACAGAGGATGGGCTGAGTCTTCTGGTTGAAGGGCAGGTTGAAAGCAACAGGACCAGTTTTCATTAGAGTGTTTTTTTCCTTCTTGGTAGAAATTCTAAAGTCATAGTTAGGGCTTACGTATGGTCCTAGACATTCAGACTTGCAATAAATGGACTTGGTTTGTCTAAAAGCCAAAGCAGCTGAACAAATACCCACTGGGGTTCATGGTATTGTGATGTTCGTGTGTCATGGACTGATGGAGCTTAACAGATTATTTCTGTACTAGCCCTGATATTTGTGAAATGGACATCCTCATTTAGTCTCCTCTTGAAAACTCCCAACGACAGTGTGCTTACTACCTGTGGGCCATCCCTCTTAGCTGCATTTGTAGAACTCCCGGAGAGTACGGCCAAATTTGTCTCCCTGAAGCTTCATCCATTTATGCAACCAATGAATTAACAGTTACCAAGCACTTGGCTTATACCTGGATGACTATGGTCTTTGGTTCTGTGGAGGTTCTGGCCTAGTTCGGTGATCTTCAACCTTATTTTCAATATTATTCCCTTAAGGGGCCTTTTTAGGCATTTTTTCCCCCCAAATGCCCCCACTTCGTGAAATTTTAATACCACAGATATACCGTTTATCTGTTTATATTCTATATGTGTATCTGCTTTTACAAGAAAAGGTAAGGTTTTTGTTGTTTCATTTTTCTTTTCCTTCTTCCCTCCCCCTTCCTCCAGCCCTTCCTTCTTTTCTTTTCTCTTTTCTTTTCCTTCCTTTCTTTCTCTCTCTTCTCCCTCCATCCCTCTTTCTTTTTTTTCTCTCCCTTCTTTCTTTTCTCCCTCCCTTCCTCCCTCCCTTCCTTCCTTCTATCCTTTCTTCCCTCCCTCCCTCCTCCCCTTTCTTCCATCCTTCCATCCTTCTTTCTTCTTTTCAAGAATGAATCTCTGCTCCTTGAAGGAATATCACCCCTACAGAGAATATGGTCTAGTGGGAATGACAGACTCATGAGCAAATAGCTAAATCCTGACAATACACCACAGTACCCTCTCTTTACTCTTATTCTCTGTCTTCTTTGGCTTCCATCCATTTGTAGTGGGTTGAATGATAACCCCACTCTCCGAGATATGTCCGCCAGGAATCTGTTTGGAAAAAAGGATCTGTGCCGATGTAATAAAGAGATCATCCTGGATTATTCAGAGGGGCCCTAAATCCAATGACAGGTGTCCTTCCATGAGAAAGGTCGGGGGTTTGATGCAGACACAGCTGAGAAGGCCACGTGGGATGGAGATGGGGATTTCTATAATGTGGCTGGAAGCCAAGGAATAACAGCAGCCACCAGAACCTGGAGGGGATCCTCCCCGAGAGCCCCTGTAAGGAGTGTGGCCTGGCTGAAATCTCTCTTTCCGACTTCAGGCCTTGAGAACTGTGAGGGAGTAAATTTCTGTTAACTGAATCTCCCCAATTTGCTATGGCAGCCACAGGAAACAAGCACCCCATCTCTTCTCCACCTTCCTGCGGTCTCCTAAAGGCACAGTGTCTTGCTCCTCTGTGTATTCCTAGTGTGAAGTGTGGTGAGGGACATACAGCAGGTGCTCAGTTTATGTCAGCCCAGGAGGAGCAGAGCATGGGAAGTGCCATTGTTTATGGCCTCCTCTGCAAGACCGACTTACCTATGGGGTTTGACCCTCTATACTTGCCCTTCTCTCTGCTCTCCCAGCAGTCTTCTCCTGTGTAGGATAAACAGTTGCATATCTTATAGTTTCATGTTCAGAAATATGCACTCTAAAAATGTAAAAACGTTAGAAAATTTAACTTTATATAAACTGGTTAATATTACATAGGCTCTTTTGTAACTTGCTTTCTCCCCATCCCCACATCAGAAACATGCTAGGGACATCTTTCCTGTCAATAAAAGTAGCTGCACATTATCATTTTATTTGTTTATTTTTTTTAAGATTTTGCTTATTTATTTGACAGACAGAGATCACAAGCAGGCAGAGAAAGGAAGGGAAGCAGGCTCCCTGCTGATGCGAGGCTTGATCCCAGGACCCTGGGATCATGACCTGAACCTAAGGCAGAAGCTTTAACCCACTGAGCCACCCAGGCGCCCCTGCCATTATCGTTTTAACAGCTACCTGGTTTCCATTGTGTGGATGATCATTTGATGGATCTCCTATTGATGGATGCTAATGTCCCTTTTAAATGGAACGGCCATTTTGACATAAGGTCCTGTAAATCTGGCCACACCAATCTAGTGGAGCTGTTGTTGCTTCTGACTTGAACACCCCACATACGTTCATGTGTGGCAGACCACTTCATTAGCTTTGTGAAATTATTGCTACTTTCTTTCGATGGCAGACAGCTCTCTCTTTTTTGACCCTGTGATAACTGAAACTTGTTCTTTAAACCTGGAGGGTGCGTAAGTAGGGTGCTTTCTCAGAATTATGTCTGAGCAACTGAATACAGACATTTTAAAGTAATTTCATGTGGGATTTTTACGCAACCATCGTTATAGCTTATGTATGGTCTTGTTTTTGCTTTTAAGTTGAACTCTGTTATAAACGTTTTTTTCTTACACTATTGATTTTTCTTTGGTTCAGTTTTTAAAAAAAAGATTTTTATTTATTTATTTGACATAGAGAGAGAGAGACAGTGAGAGAGGGAACACAAACAGGAGGAGTGGGAGAGGGAGAAGCAGGTTTCCCGCTGAGCAAGGGAGCCCAACATGGGGCTCGATCCCAGGACCCTGGGATCATGACCTGAGCAGAGGCTTAACAACTGAGACACCCAGGTGCGCCTGGTTTAGCTTTTAAGATTTTACATTTGCCGAAAATGGATTTTGTCCTCTCTTTTCAGTCCACTGAGATAATTTTGGAACTCTGCTTTGTGCTCCATCATACCAGTCATTTACACCAAATAAACAGAGGCATATTGTTTTTTCTTCTGTGTTAAGGATTGCAGTGTTGACTAGTACAAGGTGAGAAATGAAACTTTCTCACCTCAAAATGCTTCCCTCCTGGGTGATATTAAACTCCTAATGGACATCTTCCATTATTACCTCCAATACAATGCCTCTCTCAGATTGTGCTAGCTTTTGTCTTGGCCCATTCAGGACAGGACTGGCACCTTACTTTGTCTTGTATTCCCCGTCACACTTGGTACTGTCCATGATATGCACCCTAAGAGGTAAACCATTTGTTTTAAACTGAGTTGTTCACAAGAATATAATCACTTGTATATGGAGGATCCTCATCACCTCTTAGCCACCAGCACTTTTTCGTGCTCTTGCTCATTAATCATCTGCTCAACAATCCATTCTGGAATTCACAAGGGATCAGTGCCAAGTTCACTGGATTATATCCACTTTTACCCCCTTCTTGAAAGTCAGGAGCTGGGAAAGCTGTATTGGGGGGGGGGTGGCGCTTTGCGTCAGTGTTGATGGACAGGTCTGATTTGAGTCGACAGAAGGGAAGGAGAAGCCATTGGGAAATCAGAGTCTCTTCAGAGTAAATGTGGTTGGAAGACAGAATTGTTCACAGACACAGAGAATAGTTTTGTGTTAGTGCAATCTTGGTTAAGTGAGCACCTGGACAACCTTGAAAAAAGAATGCCGCATTGGAGGCAGAGAAATGGCCTGTGCCCCAGGAGGGTATAGGTGGAGAATGGCAGAGGAAGACAGGCCATTCTCCTTCCTCCACCACCTTCTTCTTTTCAGGTTGTCCTGGTATTTGCTTCTCTGAGATTTCACAAATTGCACAGTCTTTAAATGTAAAACCTCAAGTATGTAAAAATAGATATATTATCACCACTCTGGTCTCCCTTTTTCTGCATAGATGTGGCTGTGGCACCCAGCTACAGTGTGGGATGGTAGGTGGGGGTGAGTAGGAAGACCACAGTGGTACAGAAACCCCTTTTTGCCATGAGCCGGGAATGGCTAAGAGAGTAACTGTGTAAGCTATGAACCTCACGGATTCCGACGAATTAGTAGTGATGTAAGAAGAAATGCAGAGTGTGAATTTCTGAAGACTTAGGAAAAGAAAGGAGATCTGTAGGTGTTCAGGAACTCAAATTAAATGCTTGCATCTGCAAGTTCCTTTTCCCACAGCATTGTGGTTGCTGAGTTCAAATGGCAAGATCACAAAATTTGAAATTTACTGAGTCTGAAACTTCTGTAAAGTTATAAGGGCCCCCAAAAGAGCTTTTTCTTACTGTCAGTGTCATCTCATCTGGATCTGCATTTCCTCCCTCTGGCCTGTGAGGCCCGGAAAGTCAGAGGTTACAGGAGGAACAAAACAAGATCTGAATTTCAGTTGTCACTTTTGAGATCCCACTGAGCTAACTGTTTCACTTACTGCATGAGAGTTTGCTAGGATGGGGGCCAGAGGACAGTGGATGGAGGTAGGTTTGGTCCCGATGTACCCTTAGGGCAGGGTGGACCCTTTGCACAGGTTGGTGCTGGGGTCCATCCCGTTAGTTGCCGAGGCTCAGCCTGGTGGGTGAACCACGCACACTGTTCAAGAGGGCATGAAGTAGCAATATCTGGTCTTGGCCTGGTGGATGCTTATTAGTAAGGGGCCATTGGTGGGGGAGTGAAGGGGTGGCTTGCTAGGAAGTGTGGACCCTCAGCTGTCAGCCAGGGTCTTTTGCATGGTGCTGCAAGCAGAACCCAGCCCTCCAATTGCAGGGATGGGGATGGAACAGGAGGGGATGGAATGGATGGTGTCTCTGTTCAAGCCCAGCATCCAGATAGAGATACCACATTACCGGAAGGGGGACAGTGTAGCAGTGGGTAACAAGCACAGGTTGCACTCCCCAGGAAGTAGGTTCTGAGATGCAAATCAGCATGCTGGAGATTGATTTGGGAATGCTTTTGGGATCAGCATCTGTGGAAGGAAGAGATGGCAAGTGGGATTGAGCAGAGAGAGAAGTTCGCTGAGCTGCCACCCCAGCAAAGGCTTTATCTTTCCCCATAGGGAACCTGAAAGAACCCTTCAGAATTGTCCTGAGTTGGAGGGGGAGGCTTGTATGTGTGGGGGGTCAGGGGTCTATACCCCCCACACTAAGTAGTCATTGGATCAGGCTGCATTGAAGGAAGGCGTGACTTTAGGTCTTTAAGAAGCGATTCTCAAAGATGGCTAACAGCTGAGGCCATCTTCTGGCTGTGCTCCCAGCAGCTGGGGGGAATAAGACTTTTCTTCCTGAAAGGGGATCTGGGGAGCACATCACAATGTCCATCACAGGGTTATGACTTGGGGAACATGAGTGCCCACTGGCCATGAATGATAGGGCTGGGACATTAGAACTTTGATCAAAATAAAAGGCAAGACATGGTATTTTATTAAAATCCCACTGGATTGACCTTGATGGGAGGGGAAGCCAGAGTGAGGGAGAGAGTAGGAAACACTATTTTGCATACTCCTCTCTGAACCCAATTGCTTTGGACCCTTGGTGGGAAGGGGTTGTGGGGGACCCAGTGGTGTCTGAGTCTAATTAGATTAGGGCATCAGTGAACTTGGCTGCAAGAAGCCGAGGGGAACAGAGATAAGGAAATAAAAAGATGTCTGTAGAGATCTGTGGGGGCATTTATCCTGTTCACTCTAGCAAATCTTATACATCCTGACCCTGAGGCTTATGATGCCTTAAAAATGCTCAAACAGTCAAATCTACCCATCATGTGCAAACATGCAATATTAATTTTTTAGAGTATTTTTAAAAGGATTTTATTTATTTATTTGACAGAGATCACAAGTAGAGAGGCAGGCAGAGAGAGAGAGGAGGAAGCAGGCTCCCTGCTGAGCAGGGAGCCCGGTGCTGGGCTTGATCCCAAGACCCCGAGATCATGACCTGAGCCGAAGGCAGAGGCTTTGACCCACTGAGCCACCCAGGCACCCCTGCAATATTAATTTTAAGAAATATTTGTCAAGGCATTGATGCAATTTTGTTCCTTAGGCCTAAGCTAGTATTTTATCGTGGGATTTCCAGGGTGTTGTTCCAGCCATGTTGTATTTTAACACCAGGGCAAAAGATTTTTTTTTTTTAAACTCATTAATTTTTTTTAGAGAGAATTATCTCCTCTCTGCACAGCTCAAAGTCGTCTTTGATTTAATCCCTCTTGGAGGACAGGAAGGAGGGAAAAATTCTTTTGCCTGAGTCCAAGGACAGAAAACTCTTATACCCCCAAATCTTTCCCTTGTAAAATGAAGTGAGTAAGCAGTGGGGAACTCATCATATTAGAGCGTGTTTCGATGTCAGCATTTAACATGTCACAACATTTGGCTCATCTTGGCGAATTGTGAGATTTTTCTAATTCCTGAAGGATCATTAAGCAGCTGTTGTTTCTTTTCTAAACAACATGAACTCTGGCCCTATCCCCAGCCCGGACCGTCTTCGGTTTCGATAGCTTGACTTTTCGATGGAATGGCATCCCTTTCCTCCAGGATCTTCTCACAGACTGTGGATGTCCACTTCTCATGGGGCGGTGTGTGTGTGTGTGTGTGACTCCACATGAAACTGGTCAGGAGTCTGCTGTTCATGAACAGGCTCGGCTGTAGAGGCATATGGACAACACACTTTCGAAACAGGGTTATTTCATAATTGCACTGACTCTGTCCAAGAAGAGAGAACACATTCCCATTCCCTGTAATTCAAATCATTTGTTCAAGGAACCCTGCATCCTGAGCTGTGGGGAGGACCGGTGTCCTTGACAGATTCTCGTGCTCCAGACCTTCCACGTTCACCTGGTTTCAGCATCTCATTCCGGCCTTGGTGCTCTGTGTGGGGAATGTAGGAAGAAAGCCTTTTCAGGTGGTGGTGGTGGGGGGGGGAGGCAATGAGATGCTGCCCTGGGCTGGGCACGGGCTGTGTCCGCGTGCTGAGATTCCTGTATTATTCACTCAGACACCCCTACTGATCATTTTGGAGGTTTGGAGTACCTCAGATCACTGTTCATTTGTTTGGCTCCTTATTGCACATGGGTGGAAACGGCATGGCGGGAGACAGTGTGATTCAGGGAGGAAAGTGAGGGCTTGAGAGCCCAAGAGAACTAGGTCTGCAGCTCACTTCTGGCACACAACTAGCCTTAAGCCAGTCACTCAACGTCTCTGAACATCAGCTTCCTTGTTTATAGCATGATCACGCACGAGCACGTGCGAGCACACGCACACTCTCGTCCTGCATGGTCGTAGTCAGAATTAGAGCTACTACATTTAAAATGCTCAGCATGTGACCTTGCTCACAGTAGACACTCAATACATGGATGTTAATATTATTGTTAGCTGTTCCTTAATAAAGCCTTCAGAAAGGGTTTTTCTGTAAAATCCAAATCCCCATATGCTTATCTTATGCCCAACCTGGCTTGCTGACAGCATCCATCTTTCCATTCACAAGTCACAGGAAATAAATGGCCTTTTTCCTAATGGGTTCCCAAAGGTCTGCTGGGTTTCCTGGCAACGAGACAGCAATTCAGGCTGGTCCAGGTACAGAGAACAAAGTTGGGCCAATAGCCACATTCCATGCACAAAACACTCTCCAACTGGGCCATACCTGCGGCAGCTGTGTGTGCCAGCCTCTCAGGCCTGGCTTACCAGGCGGCTGCATAGATTGCTTCGAACATGAGGTTATTTATGGCGTAACCAAGCCGGATTTTGGCCTAGCTCTGTGCTCGTTTCTTAAGTGATAGCATTAGTGCTGGGGAGAGACATGTGATGTAGGAGACCGAATGCCGCAGACAAACGTTGCCAGGTGCAGGCTTGCCAGTGCAGTGGCCCTGGACCTTGTCGGTTTGTTGTCAGCTCCAGAATTCCAGGCTCCGAGTGGTGGTAACTGCCCTAAATGAAGACAGTCCACAGAGAACAGCAGTTTGATTTTTCAGTAGTTTTCAATTTGTGAAAGCTCTCAGCAGAGTATTCTGACAGTGACTATAACGTTAGAGGTGAAGGTAAAAGAAAATACATATATAAAAGAGTACCTATGAGTTATTTCCAATTTTTGCCCCTTTGCCCTTCACCTGAAGGAGCCCAGAGAGGGGGAACGGGCTTTTATTCTTAGCTTTCCCTAATTTTCAAGTCAGATAACAACATGTTGGAACCACACTTAAAATGTAATGGATTTTGCAGATTTTTTTCTGATCTAAATTCTTCCCATCTCTAGTTGATCCAGTGTCCTTTTGTGGTGGGAAAACGGAAAGAGGGGTGTAAGTTTTGGCATTGACTTTAGGAGAAAGGGCCAGTAGGAGAGGTGTGAATTCTATAATTCTGTTTTTGCTCCAAGTTCTTATACCCTATGAACTAACTGAGAAAGGAGGCCCACAAGGGCCCACTGGGACTTAAATATTTTTGAAAGCCATGTCTGTGTGAATGGTCATCTGCTTAATTACGGACCTTCGTTCCAGAGATGGAGGGATGCCAGGAGATGCAGTAGGGGTTGTGACCGTGTCCCTTTTTATTTTGATGCCTGTGTTTGTACCTTATTCCATCATTCATTCAATCAAAGGAATATTTATTCAACTATGTGATCCACACTGTGTTAAACGCTGGAGAATAGTTGTGCATTTTGTTTCCTTTATGGTAGCTTTGGGGACAGGGTACTGTGATGTCAACCAGAAAATCATCAGTTCATATTTTATTTGTAGCTGAATTATTTAATGAGATTACTGATGTCTATTCTAGTCAAGGCCTTTTAAATAATAGACTGGGTGTCATACCAAGGCAATTAGAAAGGAGACTTAACACATTGGATTTCCCCTGTGGATACAGGCATTCGACCATCATTAGTGGGACATAGAACCGGGTGCTGACTTTCAGAGTCACGAAGGGAAAGGTGAACTTAAGGAGTATCCTAAGGAAATATATCTATATCCCCACCCATTTCCATATGTATATCTACATCTGTTTAAAGATAGCTAATTGTTTCTCATCTGACCCCCTCCAGAGTGTTCCATTTCATGGCATGTCTGAGATGGAGGAGAGTGGCCACGTGTGGAGGGTAACCTCAGTGAGTAGAGGCAGTGCTACTACCTGCTGCTCAGCACATGTAACTTTTCTTACTTACAGTCCTTCAAATTTCTTTTGAGACAGCTCCCTTCCTCCACTTTTATCATGTGGTGTGGGTGGGATTTAACTCCCTTAAAATTTCATGGGGGGGTCACAGTTGGCTGAAGCTGATAATATTATCTGTTTCTTCTGGCTACATACTGGTTCAGGGAGAGGCCGTTAATCCAATAATATTTACTGAGATAGAAGAAAACATTTGCTAAGGTTTCTGGAAAAGAGAGGTTTTTGCTTTTTGTTTTTGTTTTTTTGTGCTCTCTATCATGGAATCTACTAGATTGTATGGGGTGAAGGCCTCAGAGGGGACACAGACATTTATTTTGTGATCCCAGAGAAAATTTTCAGCTTCAGGGTTGAGACAGGGAGAAGAGGGCATTGTGGGGGAGCTTGAGGATAAAGCCAAACTACAGAAGGAAGAGCAGAGATCTGGAGAGAAGCCAGGTCATTGATGATACAGTTTGGGCTGCTAGATCAAACCTTACCTGAAGTCAGCCATGTATCTGGACTTTCCAGTTGTGTAAACCAGTACATTCTTCTTTTTTGCTTGAATCAATTTGAGTTGGGTTTTGTGTCAGTTATGACCTTAGGATTCCTTAGGTATCCTAGTGGGTACCATGGATTTTGAGCTTTTCCTACATTTCTGTCAGATAACTTTATGTACTGAGAGAAGTAAATTTCATTCCAAAGGCACTCATAAATGTAATCCAAAGGTGGATTATATACATCCCCGATCAAATAAATTAAGAGCTAACTGTGATAAGTGGTTGGAGTGGCAGGGAGAAATGGGAACTGAATCTATGCATGAATGCAAAAGGCATTTGAGATTTTTGGGGATAATATATGATTTTCTGGGATAGCTTCTACTCTCCTGAATATTTTCACGAAACATGTCTCCAAGAAGAACACTCCTAGATCATACAGTTACTAATACTAGATATTCCAATGTGCTCCATGTCTTTTTTTATTTTTTGTTTGTTTTTTTCCCCTCAGAGGGGCTATTTCCTATTCAGGACACACATTGAATTGTTGCAGGTCCACACTGCTGGGTTGCATGAAAGAGCAAGAAAGATGTTTGTGAAGGAGCAAGGAAGAAGGCAGGTTGCCTGCGCCAAAATAGAGTGTCTTTTATGTTCTTTGATAACTGTGAGATTTCCCTTTCCTATTCCTTTCTCCTCATCTATTAATGAGCATGAACTACATCCTGGCCTTTAATCATTGATATCATTTCATATACACTTTTTCATTATCCTCCATCTCTCTTTTGCTCCTCCGAACATCTGCTTCCCAGACCCACACTTTAGAATGGAGTGTATACATGGCAGCTCTCCCCATCTCCGAGCCACGGAGCTAAATTTCCCATGCACCTTCAAGCATTAAATTGAAAATTAAGCTAAATGTACCATATTTTGTTATAATTTAAGTTTAGGAAAAAAAAATCCTTGTTAATTGGGTATCCAAGAAAGTTATGTGGTCCATATGCTACGGAGGAATTTATAGTCCACAGTAATAAAGTTGGGTAATAAAAGGATAGTGATGAGTGAAAAGGACAAATATAAATTAACATCCCCCAAATAAATCAAAGTTTAGAAAACTGGGCCATTCATGGCAACCACATGCAACTAGTTATGATTATGTTTTAAAGTGTCTGATTTTAGTTTCTTTAAAATAAAAAAAAAACATATAAGCATGATGTGAAGCTTAATATTCTGGTATCATTTGATAGTCCTGGAGCTGCTGAGACGGCCAGATTATAATCAGAGATGATTCAAACTATTCTTCCTAGAGTCCTGGGCATGGATCTGGATGATGCTGGAAATTAATGAGTTTAACCTAGACAGGGTCTGTTCCTTTGAGGAATTTGCCCTCTGCAGCTGTCTCCACTGGCCTGAGCTGCACTGGGAACTGTTGCTCTTCACTGGCCAGAAGAGTCTCCTGATGATTGACGTTGTGTTCCAAGGGCTTTCTCCAGGCCAGGTCCAGCACTGAGCTCTCCATATGTATTACTGCTTTTCATCCTCGCAGTCTTCCGGGAGAATGTATTACCTAAGATTTTTTTCAGTGGTAGGTATGGAAAATACCAACTAGAAGTGACTTAAGCGGTGAGTGAATTGTCTTTAGGAATAAAAGATCTAAAGGCAAGACGGCTTCAAGATGGGCAAATTTATCACTGTGCAATGTTGGGAACCTGGATTCTTTCTTTTTGCTTGGCTGTTGGACTTTGTCTTTGGGTTGGCTTCCTTCAGGGTCCCAAGATGACTGCCACAGTTTCGGGGGCTGCATTCTCTGTGTCAGCCCCCTGAGGAAGTAGAGGGAACTTGCTTTTCCTTGTTTCTCATTTTATTTAGAGCCGGCTTCTTCTGTTTTTTTGTAGAAGACTGTTGGGGGGCGCCTGGGTGGCTCAGTGGGTTGAGGCCTCTGCCTTCGGCTCAGGTCATGATCTCAGGGTTCTGGGATCGAGCCCCGCATCCGGCTCTCTGCACAGCGGGGAGCCTGCTTCCCCTTCTCTCTCTGCCTGCCTCTCTGCCTGCTTGTGATCTCTCTCTGTCGAATAAATAAAAAAAAAAAAGAAGAAGACTGTTGGTAGATGGGGAATAGATGTTGAGTAGGCAGCCAATCACAGCCACTAGAGGTAGATGCTATCTTTGTTCCCATCTTACAGATTTTACAGATAAGGAAACTGATAGTGAGAAAGATTGAATATCCCACCCCAGCATCTCTCTGCTAGTAAGTGGTAGGGCTAGGGTTTGAACTGAGACAGTTTATCTTTATAGTACATGTTCTTATCCACTGTACTAAACCGCTTGGCCATTTTGTTAGGGGCTAACTCTGAACAGGGACTTGGAATCAGTTTAGATGAAAGACATAAAAATTGTTTTTTATTTTTCTCATCTTCATTCTTCCTTTAGAAGTGTGTTTTTTTTTTTCTTTTTTTTCCTACCCAGTGTCCTGTCTTGGATCCCACACACTGATAGGGAAGTACAGAATTCCAGGAGAGTTCATGGGAGGGGCAGTGAACTTGGCCATGAGAGGAGGGGTAGCTTCCTGGAGGAAGTGAGTTATATTACCTCTACTGAGATCTGAAGAACAAGAAAGATGAGCTATATAAAATAAATAAGTCATGGGGTTGTAATGCACAGCATGGTGACTACAGTTAATAATATAATGCTATCTACTTAAAAGTTGCTAAGAGAGTAGATTTTTAAAAGTTCTCATCACAAGACAAAAACTGTGTAAATATGTGGTGGTGAATGTTTGCTAGGCTTAATTTGGTAATCATTTCACAATGTATACACATAGCAAATCATTTTGTGCACCTGAAACTAATATAATGTTAAATGTCAATTATATCTCAATTGAAAAGAAAGATTAGCCAGGTGGAAAAGTGTGTGTGTGTAGGATAGTGTTTCAAGTAGATAAAGCACCATAAAAAATGGGAGAATGGGGTGTAACTAGAAAACTGGAAGTAGTTCGGAATAATCTGGATCAAATATAAAGTGGTGTAGTTGAGAGAGAAGGTTCTAGAGGTAAGAAGAAGTGAATCATTAAAGACAATTAAGCACTTAAGGAGTTTAAACTATATCCTGTAATCGGTGAGGAGTTAATGATTAAGACATTTTGGGAGAAAAGAGGCTTGATGAGAATAAAATGTTATTTTTTATTTACTTGTTTTTAAAGAATTCAGCGCCCATGAGTTGACAGGGAGGGGCAGAGGGAGAAAGAGAGGGAGAGGGAGAAGCAGACTCCCTGCTGAGTAGGGAGCCCGGCACAGGACTTGATCCCAGAACCTTGAGGTCATGACTTGAGCTGAAGGCGGAATCCTAACAGACTGAGGCACCCAGGTGTCCCCAGAATAAAATTTTAGCAAGACCTTTCTGACTATAGGGTAGAGAGTGGATGCCTATAGTATTTGTCGTGCTTATAAGTTCAAATTAAGTGGAAAAGGAAAGCCACTATCTGGGTGTTCAGGAATTCCCCCTGTGACCTTACCTGGGGCCTCCCTGTGTCTGACTTAGCGAACTCATCAGCCATTTCCAGTTCTTTTTCCTTTGTCCATCTCCTACTTCTGAGACTGAAAAATCCAGATAGTTGCTTTCCCAGCTGTTCATATAGGGGTGATCATGTAACCCAGTTTGGCTCTGGGTTTCTGGGAAAAAATTTAACTTTTTAAAAAAAGTTTTGTCCATTTATTTACTTATTAAAGATTTTATTTATTTATTTGAGAGAGAATGAGAGTGAGAGAGAAAGCATGAGAGGGGAGAGGGTCAGAGGGAGAAGCCGAGCAGGGAGCCCGATGTGGGACTTGATCCCAGGACTCCAGGATCATGACCTGAGTCGAAGGCAGTTGCTTAACCAATTGAGCCAACCAGGCACCCCTAGTTTTATTTATTTAAGTAAACTCTACACCTCATGTGAGTCTCAAACTCATGACTCCCAAATCAAGAGTTTCATGTTCTACCGACTGAGGCATCCACCCACCCTTAACTTCTAGCTAATAGGAGAGATGTACTGAACCATCTTTGACCCTGAAGTGACATACATACATGAGAATGAATGCCTCCAAAGACTATAAGGGGCCTGCATCCCTGATGACATCCCAAATTCTCCAAACCAATGGTATCTAGCTACCTTCAGATGTTTTGTTCAGCAAGCAGTAAATGTGCCCCTTATGGTTTCAGTTGGATTGAGTTCAGTTGGAATGAGTTTCTGTTACCCACAATAGAAAGCATCCCTAGGAAGGTGGCATGCATTCATCCAATACAAGAAATGTTCAATTCTCAGTTTCAACTTGACTGAATCCTTCAAGCAAGAGAAGTTCCTATAGTGCGCTTATTACACTGGCAGTTTGGAGGACAGACTTCTGTGGAGCTTCTCCATTTGGGATAAAATGCGCATGTGCAATGCAGCACCTACCCTGTCCAGAACGGAGAAGTCCTGGTGAATTCCTTCAGCTATGGCTCCTGTTCTCACTGTCCACTCTTTTTTTTTTTTTCTAAGATTTTATTTATTTATTTGACAGGCAGAGATCACAAGTAGGCAGAGAGGCAGGCAGAGAGAGAGTGGGGGAAGCAGGCTCCCCGCTGAGCAGAAAGCCCTATGCGGGGCTCAATCCCAGGACCCTGAGATCATGTCCTGAGGCGAAGGCAGAGGCTTTAACCCACTGAACCACCCACTCTTGATATGACATTGGAATGAAGTCTGTTTGGCCCCTGACTGGATCGGAGGCACCAAAACCAGTAGTAGGGTGCATCACGGCAATGTTTTTAAAAGGGGCCTTGAAGTTGTGATAAGGCTTCACGTTTAAAGAAAAATATTACTTAAAACATGCTTTTCCTTCAAGCAACTTATGTTAATAGAAAAGTGTCCTAAAGAAAAATTAAACGCAGCAATGGGGCATGTTATATTTTTCTCAAACAGACATGGCACTTTTATTGGAATTCTAATGAAATATATACCCATAAAAATGCTCTCCTCACCTCCTGCCCCCACCACTTCAACATGGCCGCCAGTAGTCACATGTATAGACTACCCAAGCCAACATCCACCAATTAATGTGTCATCTGAGGTCTGCCGTCACCTGACAGGATAAAGCTAATCCAAATTGACTACATGCCACATTTTTATGACATGGAGCTATTGAAAAGTACAGGAATAATTAACTGGGAATGTAATAGAGGAAGCTCTTTCCGAGCTTGGGCTCTCCCAGAGTATAACACCTGATATGGCTTCCCTGAGCACCAGGCCAACTGCAATAACACTTTTTATGCTACTTTCTGAAGAAACAAGTGACTCAAGTCGTCCATCAGTGCAATTCGTTCTAAAGAGAGCATGACAGCTGTGGCAGGTACAAAATAGAGGTGCCTTGTTCCACTGAGTGACACTAATTATAGGTAAAGGCTTTGTAAACATGCCTCTCTGTTCGAGGGAAGTGAACAACATACAGTAAAGCACCAGCATAACCAAAATGACGTCTGTAAATAAATAGAAAATAACGGCACTTTTCTAATTGAATGCAGATAGGTAAATAAATCAGGGGGCACTTAAACCTGTTTCAGATACAATGAGTCATTTTCTACACCTTGACAAAGTGAAAAGGCAGTTGGCTGCTGGAGTTTACTCAGATGTGGCATGCTTGAAAGGAGGCTTTCCACCTATATGGCTGCTGTCTCAATGTAAAGTGTGCATAGAATCCAACGCACATGTGTGCGGACACACATGGCTTCGTGTGCAAGGCTCTCTGCACTTAGAGGTTTTATTTTACGACATCACTTGATTTAGTAGTTGGGCACTCTGGCATTTAACTAGAGAAGAAGTTAAACGTGTTGACTACTTACCTTGGCTGGCCCACCAAGTGTGAGCTGAACTAGAATCCAGATAGATCCACGGACCATCAGTAGGCTCGAAGGGTTAACCTAAGAACCTACTTTTTCACCTGTTGTACTGCTGTAGGCTTGCATTCAGTAGTAAGCGGGAGAAACCCCCAAATAACAGCTTGGACAACAGTACAGGTAGTTGGTTTGGGGCAGCCCTGATGCTCACAGGGTCAGGGGAGGCAGGCTCTCTCTATTGTGCTCTTCACCTTGGATGGGCCGTGCTTCAGGCTCACCGGGGTGAGTGTTGTGTTTCAGTGACAGGATGGGGAAGACAGGACAAGGGCCATCCTGCACTGCTGCTTTGCTAGGTTCCGGAAGCTTCCATGTGACACTTCTCATTGGCTAGAGCTAAGTCACGTGGCCGTAGCTCACCGCCAGGGGGCTAATGATGGGTCTCTATTCCTGGAGATGAAGAATTTTGTTCCTACAGAGAGAGGGAGCATGGATGCTGAGAGGACTACTACAAAGCTCTTCATACTTGTTCCTGTTGAGGAAGAGAACTATTTTGCAGCATGTAATAAGACAAAAACCCCTCTGGCCCTGGACCATTCCCATTCCTCATTCTTTTGGCCCTAAATCCCTCACTAAAACCACAGAAAGAGATACTTGATGTAGGCCAAGAAGCAAATCCTAAATGGAAGAGTATTTCTTACTCTTCAGAGAGG
This sequence comes from Taxidea taxus jeffersonii, assembly GCA_003697995.1. Taxonomy (NCBI): domain Eukaryota; kingdom Metazoa; phylum Chordata; class Mammalia; order Carnivora; family Mustelidae; genus Taxidea; species Taxidea taxus. The sequence continues at coordinate 39,581 of RCUC01123375.1, forward strand.
GTTCCTTCTTAAATCTCACTGTCGATGTCCAAATTCCACAGCACATCTTTCTTCAGCATGAGATGAGATTCTTGTTTGAAAGCCACTTCTTTTAGAAATCACTTTCAAATGTCTCTCCAGTTTATTCACTTTAATTTGAATGTGTTTCTGAGTTTTCAGCTTTACTTGAGAGCAGAAGTCTTTACTAGGAGACAGTGAGGTTGGGACTGGCCCTCTAATTTGTTGGAAATGAAGGAAAGTATAGTAAATTAGGTATTTCAGTATTTGTAGGAATTCCTTAGGATTTTGCTCTTTGCAGCCATTAGTTACGAATTCTGTTAGCCTGGATTTTAAAAAAAATGTGTTCCCCACCTCCTTGGTGTCTTTTTTTCAATCTAAGCAGTTAAAAAAAAAAATATATATATATAAATATATAAAATACTACCCCATATCTTTCTTTTCATTTCCTGCTAAGTCTTTATCTCCCTAGTTTAGAGATGTTATGACTTCATATGCATGAAAGTGTATCAGTTAGAAAATGCTCTTGGAGGGCGTGGAGTGTATGTACTGGAATTACTCTGTGTAGGAAAAGAACTAAGTAAATAAGAGCCTTGTGCCAGGAGCTCATTGTGGAAGCAATTGCTTGGAATAGCATTTAGTGCCACTCTCTTCCAAGTCAGAGCTTTCATTGAAGAATTCTCGGAAGTGGCTGTGGCCCACGGAAGGAAGGAAAGATCCCTAAAGGTAAAGGCAAGAGCTTTTGGGAGAGTTATGAGCTAGGCAGGGTGGGGGAGCAGAACGTACACTCCCATCACTGCATTCTTTATGTGTAAACTGATAGCCGAGGGTGAAGCCGGTGTGGAGGAAAGACTCAGGGTGTTTGGGTTTGATAGTGAAGGGGTCGATAGCCTTCATTGAGCACCTATTGTATGTCACACATTCTCCAAGATGTGTTATATAAACACCTTCATTTAGTCCTCACAACATCCCTTGAGCACCAAATATAGTTATCCAATTTTAGAGACAAAGACACTGAGACCAGAAGAAATGAAAGCCTGAAAATTTGTGCTGGGGCTTGAATACCATCTGTTAGCTTCACAGACTGTCCACTCGACCACATTGGGTGAGGACATGAGGAAGGCAGAAAGGAGGAGTCGGTCACCTGGCTTCACCTGGGGCTCCTGCTCTCACAACCCTCACAACTCCCACTCCCCACTCCCACTCTGGGGGCCGGTTGGCCAGTGAGGAGGATGGTTAGTGGTTCTTGGATATCACTGCTGGTCACACCTTCCAGCAGTTGGGACAAGGCCTGGGAGCTCTAGTGGTTAACCAAGGCATGTTGTTTTCTTTTTAGGCATTGTCTTGGTTTCTAATTAGCCAGGAGTTTTGTTTTGCTTTTAAGTCACGGAAGATCCCAGCTGTGAAATTCTTTCTTTCCCAAACATCTGCAGCCATTCTGCCTTGGGCCATGAACTCATCTGATCTCTTACTTCAAGCTGCCTCACATTTGACCTGGTCTTGGCCATGAGACCTTCAATGAAAGGCTAAGTGGTAAAGTGGTATTTGTGAGTCAGTCCTCCCTCTGAGTCAGAAATAAAACAATGCCTCAGCATGTTGGGGGGGCATTCTGTGGTGAAATGCAAAGGGCTCTTAGTTCTCAATGTAGGGCGACTGGTGACTTGTGAGGTATATGGGGGGAGGCTGATTTGATGAGAGCAAGGATAAACTTACTCTGAGCAGCCAGATTAGTTCATTTTTCCTTTTTTTCCCCCTCCCTTGTCCTTTCTTTCCTTCCTTTATTCTTTTTGACTTTTTACTTCTTTCAAAATAGTATAACTAGTAAAACCTGATCAATCAAAGAGAATTTCTATTTCTCCTTGACTCTTTGATCAGGAAACTTATTCCTATCATTAATTCTATTGTTCAAGTAGAACTGGCAGAGTGGAAAAAATACTGGGTTGGAAGCAAAACAAAAACAAAACAAAATAAAACCAAAAAGCCAAACAAACCAAAAGCTCAACCAGAAAGAGGTTTTTGAGTGGTGGCTTGACAGACTGAGAATTGAGAGATCTTAGGTAAGTCACAAACTCTGTGAAGTTCTGTTTCCTCAACAGAAACTGGAAGGCAACAAAAACTTGCCTTACCTCCCGCACAAGGGTGTTACCAGACACTAGTGAAATAATCCGTGTGAAAGTGCTTTGTAGACTGGGATGTGGGTCACAAGCATGGCTAGTGGTTTGGGTTCTGGTCTTGAGAGAGGTCTGGGAGCAATCCTTAAGCTGCGTGACTTTATCTCAATGGTTCTCAACTGGGGGCAATTTTGTTCTGCCCTGGGGATATTTGGCAAGTCTGGAGACATTTTTGATGGTCCCGACTCGGAGGTAGGGTGCTGTGAGCATGTAGTGGGGTGTTGTGAGTGTGTAATGAAGGGCCTCTCCAGGAATGGAGAGGCCAAGGATGCTGTTGGACATCCTGCAATGCCCGGGACACCCTCCCTCCATGAGTAATTATCTGGCTCCAGTGTCAGTAGTGCTGAGGTTAAAAAGATCCTGCTTTATGTTCATCAGTCTCAATTTTTTTCATCTTAAGGTAAGACAGAAATACCAGCAATAGTATTGATTGCATGGAGTTGTCACATACGTAAAAATCAAGTAATGCAACTAAATCGTAGCCCGGTGTCTGACATATGTTGTGTTCATGGAAGCCGGTTCCATGCTTAGCGCTCCTGTAGCTGCTTTCCCCACAATCCTTACTACATGTTTGCAGTCCTTAATTATCAACCCTTCTTACACTCACATGAGCAAATATTCATACAGTTTTGGCTCTCTACTATTCATTCCCCCTCTCCAAGAGTATACTAGTTTCCTTTTTGAGAATTTCTTTTCCCCAGTTATGTGACCCCTTGGTGGGGATGTAGATCCACACATCTCTCTTTATGGAGGTAAAAGGGGATATGTCCTTCCTTTCCCTGCCCCTGCATAGCTGGGGAGTGGTCATGGGACCTGACCTTGGCCAATCAAACAGTCTCTTCCAGGACATTGACTCAGGAGTGATGAAAACATGCAACGGCATGTTCATCTTAGGGTTCCTGCTGCTCTGAGTGTATCCACTTTCCTGCTGCACAGAGCCCTTTGGTTCCTGTCTTTTCCATTGTCTGTTCTGCAGCCTTTGGTGGAGCCAGTAGGTTCCCACAGCCTTCCAGTACATTTCCAGAATTGTTTCTGTTTGTGGCAACCCAGACTCTTGACTGATCCCTTACCCATCAGTAACCCAATGAATAGAACCCTGGGACTGTATGTACCATGTCTGCTAGTGGAGGAGATGGGGATAGAGGCATGGACTTGTAGCATAGAGGGAAGCAAAACCGGGGAAGAGCTTTCCCAGTAGTACTGCAGCAATGTTCAGTTCCAAGTTCTACATCTCACATGCTTTTTTTTTTTTTTCTTTTTTTTAAATAGCTCACATTCTTTTTCAAAGTAAAAGCTGAATCTGCCTTCCCTGGCCAAGTCTTCATCAATAAACATAAATTAGCAAAGTGTTTTAGCTCTGTCCTGCAGTGAACTCTTTACATTTGGTTAATAGAATTGGGCAACAATATAACTTAAAATATTGATTTAAGCAAATTCTCAGAAGTACATGGTATATTTATTGTAAGATACATAGTTGAAGCTATCCTTTTCCCCCCACTTCATCTTTTGTGTTTGCCAGGCCCTGTTTTAATATCTGTATGGAATAGAAACTTACATTTTGTGTCCATTTGGGCATAGTCCAGCCAGGCAATGACTGGCCAGTGATGAGCACAAGGTAGAGCAACTGACACATTCACTAACTGTTATCTTTAGTTTTTAGTTTTCAGTCATTTCTCTGGACCAGAAGAGTGACTGTTTGGAAAAAAAAAAACAAAAACCCAAAACAACCCAATAAGCTTCACTTTCTGTTTTGAAATCCTAACTTAATAATAAATCACATTCGTTTGATGGTTTAAACTTTGCCAAGCATTTTTAAGTTTAAAAGAACATTGTGCACAATATTTTCTCATTATAAATGTAAGCTATGAAATTCACATGTATGGAAAATTTCAGCAACTTTTATTTTCTAAGGGTACAAAAGGACACTATTTGAAACAAATTCAGGGTGGCAGTTCTTGAATTTTTCACCTATCCTCCACAGACAGCACTTGTAACAGTTATTCCCAGCTTCAGCTGGTTAGCATGAACCATAATTAATACGGATATGTAAAGTCAAATTATGTATTTATACATGCCCATTGTAGCTGTTACCTGCCTGATCACTGAGTAGAGGTATAAAAAAAGAAAACTAAGTAAACAGGTGTTGCAAATGTTTTTTAAAAATAAAATCATTAAGTTTCTGATGTAGCCATGTTAAAATATCAACACCTCTGAGGCTCAGTTTTCTCATCTCTACGGTGGGGATAATTAGAGTAATTATTTCATCTCGTTTTCTAGATGATTAAGTGAGACCACGTGTATACAGAGATGAAAGTATTTTTGTATGGTTTTGGTTATACACAAAGATTTTATAATTTCTAAATGCTGGGAGGAGAAAACATTTTGTCAGTTAGACTCTTTGTTAAGGATAAACTTAGCTAAGCACTAGAAACAGCCACGGTGTATCACTGCAGGTCAATTAAAAGAGGAAATGTGTCTGGAGTACCTGACTGGCTTAGTTGGTGGGGTGTGCAACTCTTGAACTCAGGGTTGTAAGTTTGAGTCCCATGTTTGTAGTAGAGATTACTTAAAAAAAAAAAATCTCAAAAAAAAAAAAAAAAGGAAACGTGTCATGAATGACATCTTTGGAGTAGTCACATATTTCAGAAGGGATTCTAGGACTGAAAAAAACATCTTTTGCATTACTCTGACATTATGAAGACATCTAAATCTAATTCTCTCTCCCCACTATGGTAACAAAGCAGATGTTTTTGGTCTTGGGACGCAAAGAAGGCAAACATAATTTTCCTTTGATCAGCTTGGATTCAAAGAAAATTGGCTAGTGATCTGAGTTTGGTGTACTGACCTCGAAAGTGTGTGAGGTGTCTAGGGACTGAGTCCCATGATTGTGAATGTGTTTTCTCCCTGCTGAACTCCTGTTCATTCTTCGAAGCCCATCCCAAGTAGTCTCTCTTCCAATGTCACCTTTTCTGATCCTCCAGCTAGTTTTGATCTCATCTAGAAGAACATGAGTTTGACTTCTCTTATTGAATTTATGGTAGGTGTGACCCCCCACAATGTTATAAGCACCTTGAGGGTCATATTTATTTTTGTATCCTCTCTATTCTCCATATGTTGGGTCCCATAGAGTAGCACTGTGGCATCAAAGAAGGAGCACAGACTTTGGAGGCCCATGGAGTCAGGTTCAGTTCTGACTTCCCACTATCTACCTGGCCATGAAACCCCAGGATGCTGCTTAATCTCTGAAACTCCCTTTTCTCATCTGTGAAATGGAAGGAATAATGCTGATCTAGAAGGATTTGAGGTCAAAATTATTGTGGGTCTCAGGTATTAGTTTTTTCTTTTATACTCCCATTCTTTCTTTCTTTTTTTTAATTTAAAGATTTTATTTATTTATTTGAGAGAGAGCACAGAGGGAGAGTGAGACGGAGAAGCAGACTCCCCGATGAGCAGAGAGCTGGACATAGGTCTCGATCCTAGGACCGTGAGATGGTGATCTGAGCTGAAGGCAGACACCCAATTGAGACACCCAGATTGAGCCACCCAGGTGCTCCTATTCCCATATTTCTGATTTAATTGAATTAGCATGCACAAAAAGGTCTTGACTCCATATTTAGAGAAACAGGGCTTATAGTAAAGGCATACTCTAGTTAACACCCTTGAACCAAATGAGGCTCAGAACTAAAGTTTAAGTTGGTTGAAATAGAAAAGTAAAAATCCATCTAATTGCTTATTTCTCTAAAATTTGCTCTCAGTGTTGTTATCTATGAGTGGTTTAGTGTTTGGTATTTTCAGTTTATCTCATAATTTATATGTCCTCAACTGGATGTTAAAACTTTTGTTGGAAAATGGAGAAGCTTGAAGCAGAAAGATCCTGGACTAAAAGAAAAAAAATGCCAGCTGTAAGATCCCATGACCTCCGCTTCCTGGTGGTGGCATGCCCAAACTGCAGGAACAGCAAGAAACAAACGCAGTCCTTTGAGGATGAGTTCTGGAGAGGATATTGACCAATTCTCCCACATCTATCACTTTTCCAATTAGTGAAAAATGAAGAGGCTGAATGTATACTTGCCCACAAGTCTTCTAGCTAAATCTTCTGGATTTGAGGCTGCACTGATGGTGTATATTGCCCACAGGACAGATATTCCCTCATAACTGGTATCAGCAGCAGAAGCCTCCTGGGCCACCCATCATCATCTATCTAGACTCCCTTCCATATGTCTTTCCATCTTGCAAACTCCCTCAAAGCCTCAAGCTTTTCTCTGAACTGCTCTTGTTTTTCTTGTTCCCACCTGTACCTCCCTCTCCGACAGTTGTCTTATATAGTGGCTGATTTTTGTTTCATCTATATACCTCAAGGCCCTGACATGGGATACTTGCCTCCTGGCTACTCATTACCCACTAGAAACTATTTATCTTCCTCATCTTTCAGAAACCCCAGTGCTTTAAAGCTCACCACATCTTACTGTTCCACCTAGCCTTCTCTCAGAGCCTTCTTCCCCTAGACCTCCCAGTTACATCCCTTTATTTACGAGATTGCTACCTAGTTCACTGTCATCTTCATTCTACTCTTGTCAGTATTCTTGGTGACTTCAACATCCATGAGCGTGATCCATCCAAAACCCTGGGCCCTCAACTCCTTAACTTCATCACTTCCAATTCTTTTTTCCTTCACTCTACCTCACACCAATTCCCTTGATCAAGCCAATAATTGCATCTCCTCTAACATACTAGTTTGAACATCCTTCTCTCTGATACTTTCTCTTCCTTCTATCTCATTTATTCTGTTATCTTCACTCCAATACTTTTTTGACGTTATCAAGACCTCCAGTTCCTTGATCCTACATTTTTCACTGTCCATCACCTGCATTGTTTATAAGCATAGTAGTACTGACCTCTCTACCCCCATCTGTGCCTTCTTTCCTGTGACAATGGAAGACAAGTCCATGTTTCACTTGTGCTTTGGATCCCCCCATCCAACCTTTGCTCCTGAAATTTCCCCCTTCTCTCCTGCATCACTGGTGTCTCCTTCCCGACTCTTCACATCAACATGCAAATATGTTGTAGTATCTTCTTTATTTACCTTCTCATGATCCTACCTGTCCCTCCAGCTACTGCTCCCTTTCTCTGCTCACCTTCACTGCATAATTTATTAAGAGTTGTCTTATTGGGGGCCTCTACGTCTTTACCTTTCATTCTCTCTTCAGCTTATTTCAACTAGGAAGTACAACTTCACTGTACTGAAACATCTCAAATCAAGGTGGTCATTGACCTGCCTATTACCAGTACAGTTGTATTCCTATTTTACCTCTCACATGCATTTGACTAGCTGACCATTTTCTGTTTGAAACCTTTTTTCCCTTGGCTTACACATGTTGTTTGCAAACATTTTTGCTCATATAGCCCCTATAAGAATTTTATAAAATTTTGTAGACCCTTGCACATTTTTAGAGATGAAATCTATATTTTTCATTGTGCATTTAAACAGTTGCAAAGGATATAATTTTCAGTATGTTTTTAATAGTGATATCTTAAAATAAAACTGTTATATCGCTCTTTTTTATTGTGCCCAGTGGAATCTAAACACCATAGCAATGTGATACTTAACCATCAACCATTTAGAAAATACACAGACTCCTTTAATAGTTTGAAATTTTACATTGTTTCTTTCCCCCCTGAATTTATATTTTCATTCAACTTTCTGCAGTTTTTTTTTTTCACAGCATGGTATATTTTAGTGCTCTACCATCTTTTCTGCATCTTTCAGATTTGGTTATTACTACAGTTATATATTTTTTATGTACTTAATAAAAGTATAACATAGATACTGTATATTACAAACTTTGATGAAAATTTTATTATAAACAACTTCCTCTCAGTTGGTTAAGCCTTATATTTTTTGCCAATTTTGTTCCTATGTCCGTGGATCCTACTACTTATTGTAATAACAAGACAGAATTTAGTATCTGTTCTCTGCCTCTTGTTTCCTTTTTAAAAGTTCTAAGCTCTGGGGCACCTGGGTGGCTCAGACAGGTAAGTGTCCAACTCTAGGTTTCGGCTCAGGTGATGATATCAAGGTCGTGGGATCGAGCCCTGAGTAGAGTGAGGAACCTTCTTGAGATTCTCTCCTTCTGTCCCTCCCCCTGCTCATGCTTGCTCTCTCTCTCTCTCTCAAACAAATAAATAAATCTTTTAAAAAATTCAAAAAAATAAAAAGGTATAAGCTCTGCAAAAACCTATTTATATAAATAAGGTGGAAATATTGTTTTAGAAGTGCTATTCAGTTCTTTGAACTCCTGCGTTAAATGCCAAAAATCACAGAGTGACTTATCATCAAAAAATGTTAATGATCCCCTCGTTCTCAACTCGGTTAAGCTCTCCTCCAATATTGTGGGAGGCAAAAAATTGGACATCACCTGACTTGAACAAGGCTTTGTCAGGTAGACATTACAGTTCTGAACTTCATCAAACTCACTTTCTAATTATTTCTTTTTGTGCCCAGGACGTTTTCACACTACTGGGCACTGTAGTAGAGTAAGATCTGGGATGGAAGAAGGTGGGAGGACTGGTCTGTGTCTGTGAATGGCAGTTGGGATGGAGAATCTCTTACGTTTACTAGGCTCATTGTCAGAAGTTAAGGTTTCAAATAGAGGGAATATGAAATTGAGGATCTGGAAGTGACTTCCAGAATGATCTGTGCCTGCATTCCCCTTGGAAAATCGTTGTTTACTCTGAAGACTTCTGCTTTTCTCCCAACTGGAGAGTCTTTCCTTCTCATTGCCTTAGCTAGCTATTCCTTCTCTGCTTACCTCTAGATGTTGAGTTCCCTGGGCAGAATTCCTGGGCCCCCTTCATTCTGTTTTTTGGGTCATGTCTTCCCCTAAGCGATCTTAGCCCCATTGCTTCAAATCCTGTCAATAAGCTGAGGCTGCCAAGCTTCCGTCTCCCCCCATGATCTCTCCCCACAAGCTCAGATTAATACATGGGGCTTCTAACTTGATTTCCCTGTGTGAATGCCTAACTGGCCTGCCACGCGGCTGTGTCTCAAGAAGAAATTATGATTCTCTCCACCACTTCTAGCTCACCTGTTCCTGTCCAGCCCTGAGGGAAAACGGCAATTCTTGTTGCTAAATCCAAACCCTTAGGAGTTGTGTACGATTTCTCTTGTCCAGCACTCCCTACAGCAAGCTCTGTCAGCGCTACCCATAAAACATGTCTATCTCAAATCCATCCACGTCTCTTTGTCATCTTCACTGCTCTCTCCCTAGTCAGAGACACCCTCATCAGGGTTTACCTGGAGGACTGTGATGGGACTTTGCTGGTCTCTCTGCTTTTCCTCTGTCACCCTCCATCCAAATGATCCATGCTCTACAATGCAGTCAAAGTGTCTTTCTGAAATGTCAACCAGAGCATGTCACTCCATTGTCTGTAATACTAGATGAAAAATAATTCCAATTCCTTATCTTGCTCTGCAAGGGCTAAGTGGTCTAGACTCTGCCAACCTTCTTGATTTCAGGTTCATGTCTGTGTTTCTTTCGCTCACTGAACTCCAGCCACATAGACTTTCTTGTTCCTAAACATGACAAGCTTCCTTCTCCCAACCCCCACCTTCAGGGCCTTGGACTTTCTATGTTCTTAGCCTAGAATTCTCTTCCCGCAAACCATCTCATTGCTATCTAATTTATTTTCCTTCATATTCCATCCATATCCTTTTAGAGGCCTTCCCCGACTAATTTCCTCTCTATCTCATTATCCCATGTTTCAAAATAGCACATATCCTATTAGATGGATTATTTCTGTGGTTATGTATGTAAGGTCCCTGAAAGCAGAGATCTTTCCTGTCTCATTTATCTATTTCCAGTGTCAAAAGTGTACTAAACAAATAGTAGGTGCTCAATATATATTTATTGAATACACGCAGAAATTTTCACTGTGTTCGTTATGCATTTTGTTCTGGTTGTTTGCCTATTTTCAAGTATGGGAGCGTGTCTTAGTGGCATTTTCAGGGAAGAATAAGTTAGTAATGCAGGCCTAGATAATGCCTGCCATTTCATCCTACTGTGGAGCATTGACCAAGAACTGGAACTGGAATGACAGAATAACGAACAGTCATGGGCTTTGGAGTCCAATAAGGATTTGGAAGGACTTACCCCCACACCTGCCATTGTCCATCTCTACGCCTACAAACAATTCACATCACTCTTTACATGTCAGTTTCTTCATCAATAACTTGCAGAATTGCTCTAAGAATTGGAAGTATGTAGGTTCCGTGACTATAACACAGTAGGCATTCAACTAATGGTAGTTGTGGAATTATTGTTAATATTGTTCAATTATTATTGTTACTGCCCAATCCAGTTCCCTCAGAGTGTCTTCTCTTGGCCTGTCCCATGGCCAGTGACAGACTGGGGTTGGGGTTACAAAGTCCTGCTCCCTTGCCTCAGGCCAGGGCAGTCTGAGGAGCCCCAGGACAGTGGGGCAGGACTTCTATACCTGCAAGTCTACCTGCAAGTTGAGGCACCAGATATCACCTTTCCCCCTTCCCTGTCCTGATTCCTTCCCTCCTTATCCGTTTCCCTTGTGACGAGTCCTCAATAAATGAGGGGTATGTGAATCCCCATCTCCAGCTCTGCTTCTGCAGACCCTGACTCAGGCAGTGCTTATCACCTTTTGTTCTACGAGAAAATGTTTATGGGGTGTATAACCCTGGCAGCTATTTTTTTCCCCTGGTAATGTCAAGTCCTTAGTTATATTTATTTGCTCATAGGAAGAGCTTTATTTAGAAGTAAGAATTAACACGATGTCTTGGCATTAGTTTAATGATGATTGAAGGACCACCTATTACTAAAGAATGGAAAGGAGGAATTACATTTCTCACTTGAGGAATATGGGATGAGGCCCTAGAGCTGAAATGCTAAGGCCTTTCTATCTGGTCAAGACGTACAAAGTAGCGGTGGGTGTGCCCCAGTGGTCCTGCATTCAAGAGGCCACTGCCACTCTCAGCTGAGTTGGGAGGCTTGGGAAGAAAATACACAACATCTCTGCCTCATTTTGGTCAAGTGTCAAATGAGAACAAATAATACAGAGCTGTTGAGAGAAGTCGATGAAATCTTGTTGTGAAAGAGCGCAGTAATTGTAAAGCACATTATAAAGGTGAGCTCTTTGAGGGGGGAAAGTGAAATTCTGGTTAGTTCAGGAATTGCACATGAAGACATTAAGATATTGCCCACAAGTGTGAGCCTCTTTACACAGAGACGGGGAAAATGGTGTTAGAGTCATATGCATTGTGTTTTAAAGAAATTGCTTTTGTGGAAAATATATTTTTCATACTTAAATAAAAGCAGAGGAAGGTAGAAGTACTTTGTAAATAATAAAATGTGCATATATATGTATATATTAATATATATATCTCTTAACTGTAGCTCCAATGACTTCTGAGAACTATTTAGGGAAGTTAAATTAACAGTATTTTATAGGATTTATTAGCCATAAAAAGTCCCCCAGAGTTGCCTGCATAAGGTTTTAATTATTCAAAGATTGTACTTTAGCACCTCAAACATTGCCAAACCCAGAAATAGGAAAAAAGAACACTTTTCTGGTGGCAAAGAGAGACATTCTGTGCAGGCAGCAGCAATGAAAATGGGAACCTCAAAGTTTGAGGAACCCACAACTTGAAGGTAGCTTGCACGCCTGGGAATGAGTTACTTCCTAGAAGGAAGGAAAGATGTGCTTTGAAGGGAGTAGGACAAAGCCATGAAACAAAACATAAATGACAGGGTACAGAAAAGATAAGACAGAATAGAGGAAAGCAGGAGCAGAAAGGTTAAGAAAGTGGCAGACTGATAGCTGGGAGGCCAGAAGAGCCACAGGGCCCTTTGCAGCCAGGAACCATTCAAACAGAATACAGTGGGCCTGGGAGGCCAGGCCTGAAGCTGGAGCCACACCCTCCCTGGCTCCCCCTGCAGGCAGGACCCAGCCTGGTAAAGGGTTCCTCAGCACCCACCTTCTCCTGGTGCCACACCTGGATATGACCTTGTTTCTCTGTTTTCACTAGAAAAAGTGAGAGATTTATTGCCATTGCTTGTCCTAGGGGACTTATTGTACCCTCCCAGGGCACCCCATCTCCAGCATTCATGACAAAGGCTGCTATTGCAAGTGCATGCTTTGGTTCTCTAGAGAAAATCCAGAGTCCCTCTTCTCTGTTTCTGCGCTTCTCTTCTTATGCTTGTCCTAAGATGCTACTGACATGTGCTGCTCCTGAACGCCCTTCATCTCTGCATGCTCTCTGAAGGCAGTCCCTCTTCACAACTTCAGTGCTTACGACTTGCTCTGGTCCACACCGTTCTCCCAAAAGGGGTGAGTTAAAACCTGCTTAAGAAGGTACAGAGAGGGGTGCCTGGGTGGCTCAGTGGGTTAAAGCCTCTGCCTTCGGCTCAGGTCATGATCTCAGGGTCCTGGGATCGAGTCCCGCATCGGGTTCTCTGCTCAGCAGGGAGCCTGCTTCCCTTCCTCTCTCTCTGCCTGCTTCTCTGCCTACTTGTAATCTCTATCAAATAAATAAATAAAATTAAAAAAAAAAAGAAGGTACAGAGAATCTACTTCCGAAACTCTACTCAGTAGTTCTATGGTTCAGACACCAGATATTCCAAGGGCCTGTGTTTCCACCTGTTTTGGAGTATGCCAAAACTCTGTTGTGGGCCGTGGCGTGCATTTAAAGGTGATTGATAACAACGGGTAGCAATGGAGTCACTCTTGCCATCTGCTAGGAGCTGTGCTAAATGCCTTATATATGCTACTAGTTAATAGTATATAAAATAGTATATAATACATGCTATTAGTCAATTCTTACAGCAAACTCTGCCCTCAAGGAAGGCAGATCAATTATTTAATGAGAGAGGCAGATAGATCCATTACTAATAAATAACAAGTAATTTGTAATACAACACAGCAGGTCGTGTTAAAAGCGTGGGAACTAGGGACAGGAGGGGATGATTGACTTTGCTTCCCTGCATTTGGTGAGGAGCGCCCGAGTAGTAATGGAGGTCACTCTATCACGTCAAAGCTGTTTCTTTCTCAAGGAAACAAATAGTCCAAAGAGACCAGGGAAAGTCCTTCCTTGAGTGTTAGACTTGCAAAAAAAACAAACAAAGCTCAGCAGTATATTTTATCCCATTGAAAGGCAAAAGCCCCACCTTAGAGTCTTATTATTTGAGAAGGATATATGAGTTGCTTATAGGTGCGAATATTATTTATGATGCTTGTATTTAACGGGACGATAGTAAGTATTATTACTCTTATTTCTCCTGTTTATTATAGATTGGTATTAAGGAATGACTTTAAAGCTCTTTGAATTAATCATTTTAATTGCCTGGTAATGTGAATGTTCGTGTTAATTAAGTGGATATTTTGCACATGGCAAAGAGAATTCTTTTTGGCTTTTTCTTTGGAAAGACAGCCTTATGAAGTGCCCTTTGTGGAATAAATGACTTCTCTACTATCAAACTACCAGGCAACTAATTAAAAACTTACATTTAAGCATTTAATTTTGATCTTAAACTATAGAGATGCCTAGCAGAAAGTGGGGTCCCAATTAACTAGCATATGTGAGCCTGAATCATACTGTACAGTGGAGTTTGGTGAGGTAGAAGGGGGCTTATGTGGGGTAAGGACACACCAGCATTGAGCCTGTTGAGTGATCATGGGAAAGTCACGTTCTCTGAGTTTCCGTTTCCTCACTTGTTAAATGCCAGATTTGGTCTCTTACGGTCTTTTATCTGCTACTAAGTCATTGCCTAGGACCTTCCAGAAGGGGACATCATGATAGCAGGAATACGTCCCTTCTACAGTAGTCAGGACCCTCGGAGGAAAGGCATGACTTCAGAAGTCAATATGAAAGTTGCTCTTTGTTGTCTTGGAAATTAGAAGTGTGTTAGAAGTTGATGTTTCAAAAGATGAGGCACATTATATTAAAAAAGGTGCAGAAGTGACAGTATATTGGACATTTATGCAGGAAAGTGAGCATATGTTCCGGAGAAAAATAAAAGCACCTTTAGGGAAAGAAGTGTCGGTAATGTTTATAGAGTGTCATCAATGAATCGCACTCCATCCAACACTTGTATCTTACTCGTGTATGGCTCTTTGGTTTTATAAACACTAAAATAACTGGCAGGGACAGATCAGAATCTCAGGTGAAAAGCATGAATTAGAGATATACCGTGGTCACTTGTCCAAGTCACGTAACTGGTGAGAGACACGGGTAGGGCTTGAACTCAGGGAGTCTGCCTCCAGCGCACATCTTCTTTCCCACCAGGACTTTTCCAACTTCTCCAGATTGCAGTTGTCTGGATTACAAAAACCCTGGGGCTGGTTTCTCAAACACTGGTTACTTATGCAGTTTGGTTCAGACCCCATGTACGCTCATGCCAGTCATCAGCTGCCACAGCCCATGATGGCCGGGACTGTGCTGGTTAAACACAAGCAAGTGGTCTTCTTTATGGATGGCTTTCCTTTTGGAACAGCACTTTGGGATTCCCTCCAGAGAAGCACCTTTATGTTCTTAACATAGCTAAACACTATTTTCTGTTAATGAGCTTCATGCAAAACTAGAACCAAGGGTGAGCTGGTTGGCTGAGGGCAAGAATTAAATGTATATGTTAGACATATGTTTTAGGTGGGTTACTTCCAGACCGAGTTTAGCTTAGTGATGCGATAATAGTCCATCTCCAGCCTTGTCTCAGAGCTTGAGCCAAGCATATGGATTGTCTTCATGGATAAGTTAGGCTGGGCTCCGCAACAGCAGGAGCACCTGCTATGTATTTGCGTAACTAGATTGGCAAGATCTTCTAAGGAAAGGCTGGCTGGCCACTTGTCCCAGAATATCATGAAGTTGGTGGTTCAAACAACCTTGATTCCCAAACCTGACTCCAGTCATAGAATTATAACCTCAGAATGGAAATGGACTTGAGGATTATCCATTCCAGTCCCAACCCTGTGGGGAAATGCTTAAATAATCCTTGACATGTGGTCACCCAGTCTAAATTAGAAACATAACCAATGATGGAGACCTCATCACCCTGTAAGGGGACTCATTCCGTTTTTGTACAGTTCTTTTAGAAATTTCTCTCTCTAGCAACTCTGATTTGGCTTCCTTTTCCCTGGGAAGCTATAGAGCTATGCTGTCCAATATGGTAGCCACTAGCTACATGTGGCTATGGAGGACTTAAAATGCAGCTAGTCCTAATTGGAATGTGTCATAAATGTAGAATTTACATCAGATTTCAAAAACTCAGTATGAAATAGTTTTACATTGATTACATGTTGAACTGATACTGGTTTTGGTCTGTTGGGTTAAATACAAAATATTATTACATTTAATTTCACTTATTTCATTTTACCCTTAAATATGGTGGTTAGAAAGTTTTAAGTGACATGTGTGACTAGCATTATATTTCTCCTGGATAGAGCTACTATAGAATATTATAAGTCTGCATGCTTTTACAAATAGTAACCTTTAGATTATAGAACCCTGCTATTGTGTTTCCCTTTTTTTTTTTTTTTTTTTTTTTTAGGGTACATGTCTCAGATTCCTTCAGATGCTTTTTATTTAACATAACTTCTAGACCCTTCACCATTAAATGGATTTCAGTTTTTCAGTCTTACCTGAAAACTGAAGACTATAATTAAGATGAATCTTGCCCTTTGAGACTATTATCTCCAGTGTTTTGATATTATGCTTTTGTTAAAGCACATAGCTTGCTATAGTATTTATGGTGACTTAGATGTACTACTCAAGGGTTCTTAACTTGGAATTCGTGACCTCTGGTGGTCATAGATAGGCTCCAGCTGAAACTGTAAATACAATTTTATGACTATGGACATTTGTCTAGGACATAATCATTAGCTTTCACAGATTTTCAAAGAAACCTGAGATCCACTAGATTGCATTGAGACGATACTCACTTAAAACTCCTGAGATTTTTTTTTTCCTCATGAAACTATTTTTAATCTCAATCTTCCATATTCCCCTACTTTTACATTGATTTTTCAAAATGGATGATTTTACATTTATCCCTATTAAGTTTGTTCTTACACTTGTCAGCCTGTTCTTTAGTTTATCAAGACTGTTTGCCTCTCTTGGTTCATTTGACATTTAATGAATTAGGCTTCTCTCCTGGCTTTGTCACACCTACAGTTTTGATAAGCATGTCTTTTGTGTCCTCATCCATCATTAATTGAAATTTTGGACTGGATGAACCATAGATAGCACTTGGGAGTCTGCCATTGTGACTGCCCTTCGGGTAGGCAGTGATTCATCAAGCCGTCAACATTCCTTGGGTAGAGTTGCTTAAACAGCTACAACTCTGTTGAACTGCACTGTCATTTATGTCATTCTTGTCCACAGGGTGTCAAATTCTTTGCTAAAAATCAAGATATATTTTTGTCTATCATGTCCCCTTGATCTCCCTGACCTGTAGGCCTGTCAAGAAGGGAAATGTGACTGGTTTGGTGAGAGACTGATCTTGGGAACGAATACTGGCTCTAAGCAATCACTGCTCACTGATTTTTAAATAGTTTGTTTTAGAGTGTTACTAGAGGTTTGCCATCGAACCCATGGGGCTGTTAACTTTTATTTATATATTTATATATTTATATATTTATTTACTTTAGGAAATAGATTCCTTTTTTTAAAAAAAGATTTTATTTATCTGAGGGAGAGAGAGAGAGAGAGAGAGAGAGAGAACATGAGAGCATGAGAAGGGGGAGGGTCAGAGGGAGAAGCAGACTCACTGCAGAGCTGGGAGCCAGATACAGGACTAGATCCTGGGACTCCAGGATCATGACCTGAGCTAAAGGCAGTCACTCAACCAACTGAGCCACCTAGGCACCCTGCTGCTAACTTTTATAATCTACTTCCCCTTTCTCTAAGATCTTTCTGAAAATTGGCACAAATGTCTTGGCAAAGGCTTAGTCAAAAATGAAATTTCCATTGGATGGATAGTGGAAAATAGCAGGCTTTTAAGGTAGCTAAGCAACAGCGATTAAAGTTGATTATGAATAATGATACATTAAGTTAAAGGATAAAGTTATGTGATACCAGGGCTGTGGATGAAGACACTACTTACCATTCTAACATGATCTATCCACCAGTTTAAGCCATTTGCTCCCGCACAGCTATTACATTTGTTTGTCACAGTTTGTTCTCTGTTGATTTTTAATGTTGTTGTTGTTTTTTTTTTAAGGTTCTGGAAGCTATTATCTTTGAGATATCTATAGTTTATTTTATTTTGAAGTCAAGAACAGCTAAATGTTTTTCTAATAAGAGTTATAAACACTTTCTCCTCTGTCAGGAAAAGTAGATGTAAGGATGTACTCTTAGGAGTTATCAAGGGCAAGGCTTGGTTCTCAAAGATTGGGGCCATTGGTTTCCACACTGAAACCATCAGTTTTATTTTTTTAAAAGATTTTATTTATTTATTTGACAGACAGAAATCCCAAGTAGGCAGAGAGGCAGGCAGAGAGAGAGGGGGAGGCAGGCTCCCCGCCGAGCAGAGAGCCTGATGCGGGGCTCAATCCCAGGACCCCGAGATAATGACCTGAGCTGAAGGCAGAGGCTTAACCCATTGAGCCACCCAGGCGCCCCTGAAACCACCAGTTTTAAAATCTTGGTATCCATATCATATCCCGAGAAGTTTGGATTATTGGCTTGGTTGTGGATGCCAGCACTTTTTTTTTTTTTTATTAAACTCTGTAAGGGATTCTATATGGCCAATGTCAAGAATGCTGATCTAGTGATTAGTTCCCAAAGTGGACTTTCAGATCATCATCAACAACATCACCAGGAACTTGTTAGAAATGTAGATTTTCAAGTCTTCACCCTGATCTACTGAATCAGAAACTCTAGAGGAGGAGCTTAGGAATTGGTGTGCAGTGTTTTTTGTTTGTTTGTTTTTTTAAATAGGCTCCATGCCCAGTGTGGAGCCCAATGTGGGGCTTGAACTCACGACCCGGAGATCAAGACCTGAGCTGAGATTAAGAGTTGGACACTTAACCAACTGCGCCATTCAGGTGCCCCAAGAATCTGTGTTTTAACAAGCCCTCCAGGTGATTTTGGTACATACTAGAGTTTGAAAGCCACCGCTCTAGGCTTTCTCTCCTGGAAAAAAAATGTTGCCTTGTTAAATGCTACTGACCCTGAAGATGTCTGGTCTGAGGCCAGTTAAAGTTCTCTAAGACTACGGGAGTTGGCAGGTAAGCTAAGCAGAAAGCTTTGAGTGCTCTCTTTCCCTCTCAGCCAGTGAGCTGGCCCTCAGGGTACAATGAATGCTTTCATCTAGTGTTCGCACATGATGGTCCCATCCTCAGCTGAGGGTGCCCGTCTGAATCTGCTGGTCACTCTGCTGTGTCTTTGATTTCCATTTCCAGTGAATGCTTTGGAGCCCTAATGGCTGATACAAGTCTACTTGTAGCTGTGCTAGGTTGCTACAAAGAAAAGAAAAGAAGACCACCTGGATGTTAAAACACACATTTTACAGCTGTTTCAGGCACTTTGAGGAAACAGAATGGAAATAGGCAATCAGAACTTGGTGGAAGATCTTTGGTACCGTGACTAGGGGATAGAAGGTTTGGAAGAAGCTTTGCCCAGACTTGCACTGTCTGGAACTACAGGGCCACTTGGCTGAGTCAGGGCTGGCTGTGGAGGGACCTGTGGCCAGTTTTGGCTGGTTTTCTTTCTGGTAGCATGTCCTTGAGTGGCTCCGTTAATGTCTTTGAACCCTAGTTACCCTATGTGTAAAGACAAGGAATGATGATACCTACCTTGTGGGGTTGTTACGGGGTCTAATTGAGATGAAACTTGCAAAAAAGGCCCAGCACAGGCTAGTATGTGGTGATTACTCAAGGAGCCTCCTGTGCACTAGCCATCAAATTATAGTGTTGCCTTTAGTTAGTTTTCCAGAACTAGGGCTCAGTAAAACCACTGAGTAGAATGTTTTTCCGTGGGGCCTTATCAAATGCTCGTTCCAGAAGCTTTCTTTTCTCCTCTTGGTGTCCTTCTTCCTCGTCAAGATAGGACCTTGTTCTCTTTTTACGTATCTGACATTCACTTCCACATACCAGTCAGCTGGAAAAGAGCTAATGTGCTAATCAAGTAGAGTGTACCTTCTTCAGAACTACTGAATGTGCCTGGGTTTGCAGAGTGAGATGAAGGGGAATGGTATTTAAACATCTTTTAGCCCTGAGGAGGGAAGTGCCTTCCTCAGAAGGTGCCATTGCTTTTGTCTTAATGTGTACATCATCCTTAGGAATGGTGCTACTTTGTCTCCATTTTGAAGGTAAGGGTAGAATTTAAGAAACCCATTCAGACTGTTAAAAATGAAATATTTTTCCCAGAGTTCCTCAAAATATCACATAGATTCCAAACTTTGATTCTCCATAGAGTTGGCCTACATTATAGGCAGAAACAAACAGAAAAAAAGTTTGTTTTCAAATCCGTACTGTTGCCTCATTGCAGGATACTACAAAACTATTGAGACCATTCTTTGACTCTCACAGTTGAATAACATCAAGTATACTCTGGCAGAATGGGTTAAACTGGTTGCTGATGGGTCAGTTCCTAAAAAAATTTGACATTTTCTTAACCCACTCAAGGTAATAATTACTCCTAATATAAAAAAGAACTATATTTCCCAGGGAGGAAATTGATAGTGGCTGAGTTTTGCTCACCTCTTTTTACATTCTCTGATGAGCATTAATAGAGTCTACTGTTCATTGCAGAATGTTCTGGAAGCAGTCACTGCTCAAAAGGACAGCTCATCTTTCTATCATCTCTTCCTCTCCAAAGCCTTTGTGACCCTGCCCTCATCTGAAGAATTGATCCTTCAGTCCTTGTTGGTGTTCTCGCTACACTCATGTACAACAGTGCCAAAAAAAGAGCTTGTTACCTTATTTGGCAGTCTTCCCCACCCCATCAAACTACATCTTGTCAAAGAGGGCCCAGTGTCTTATTCAGCTTTGTCTCTTTCTCCTGAGTTACCAGGAGACAGAAAAGTAAATTTCATGAACAGAGGAAATTGCCTGGCTGTCTGAAAGAGGGAAGGCATGTTGAGAAGAGTGGAGAATAAGACTGAGAAGGGTAGGGCTTGAAAACCAAGCAGAGGAAATGATACTTAAGGTGGAAGCAACAGGGAGCCACTGTGGAGTATGGAGATGAAGGCAGAAAGAGGCATAAATTATATAGAACAAACCCAAGAGGCAGAGACCAGAGAGCATGCCAGGAGGTAGAGATGTGGGACACTCAGGATTGTGTTAGATGCAAGCATAGTAGTGGGGAGAAAGAGGGAACCCAGAGAGAGAGGACAAAGGGAAAACATTTCAAAGGATTGAATCAGAGGGAGAAAAAAGAATATTACTCCAAAACTTTCTAGATCAGAAAATTAGAAGAATGGAGAAGTTAGTTGGAAAGGGGTAACCAATTTTAGGAGTACAGAAGCTAGGGAAGGAAGTTAGGATAAATTTCATAAGTTAGATTTCTATTTTTTTTTAAGTGTTCAGGTGGACATATAGCCCTCTAAGATTTAACTTTTGCTTTTTCCTAAAAGCATAACAAAAGGGGTAAAATCATCTCATCACTCTTTGTATTTTAAAGGGTCCTTATTTTATATGCTATCAATGTAGGCTTTAATTCTCTTTGGAAAATGAATACTTTTCTAGATCCCCTGGGGCTGTTCTTTGTGGCACTTGCACAGACGACCATCTGAGCTGAGTGCTTATTAGGTCGGATGAAATATTGTTTAAGGTTAGCAGTGAGACATCACAGGCCACCCAACGGACACCCTGGGAATGAAAAAGAGGCCACATGTCTTTAACTGGAAAAGTACAGTGACAACCCCAGTGTGCATTGCTGCTAGTGGAAACAAGCATATGATATTATAATAGAGGAAGAAAAGGCAGAAAATTTGCTCTCAAAGTCTACAGTGTGACAGCTTTACAATTGTCTTCTGATTTTATTTATTTATTTTAGAGATGGGGCGCGGTGGCGGGAAGGAACAGAGGGAGAGGGACAAGCAGACTCCATGCTGAGTGTGGAGCCTGATGGAGGGCTGAATCCCAGGAACCTGAAATCATGACCTGAGCTGAAACCAAGAGTCAGATGCTCAACTGATTGAGCCCCCCAGGCACCCCTACAATTGTCTTTTGAATGGTATCTATATTGGTTTCCTATTGCTGTTATACACACTACCACCAATTTAGTGGCTTCACATTATTCTGCTATCCTAGTACCACAGCCTTATGCTTCCAAGGAGAGTTCCCATTCTTCCCCCTTAGATAAACAGGCATGAACAACCATTAGGATCTTCGAATTTGAAAACAGGTAATTTCACTTTAAAAAGAAACTTAACTGTTTAAGTAGTTACCTCCCTTAACCTAAAACACAAAAGCTAGATTACTCATTTAATGAATATCTTGGGAACATACGAATGACCCTGTGTTCTTTTTACTAGCTTCAGTCTGAGGAGGAGATGCTTTTGGCACATCGTAGTGATAATCAGAGCGCGGAGCATACTTGGGGCACGTAGAAAAGTGGGACATCAAAACAGGGTCACAGAGGCAGTACTCTCCAGTTTTAATTTTTTCTACTGAAGTAAATCAAAAGGGGAGTTAATCTGAGGTCCCGTGAAGCCCTTTGTCATTAAATGTTATAATCAATTCAAACTTGAATTGGTAAATTTTTCCTTATTGTTAAAGCTAAAATAATGATATGTGAGTCAAATTGTTCCTCTCCTTATCTTAATCTAGAGATCTTTACTATTTCAAACTCCCTGAAAAATACCAAATCAGGGCTTATATAATTAAGATTTCTCTCTTTCAAAAACAATGAAATTACAATATGTCAGTGATATTGTAATCGCGTTGTGTGGTGACAGGTGGCAGCTGCACTGGTGAGCTTGGCAGAAAGTATAGACTTGTTGAATCACTGAAACGAATGTAATACTGTGTGCCAGCTATGCTTAAAAAAAGAAGGCAAATTAATAAGCCATTGCCAAGAACTGTTAAAAAAAAAAGAGTATATGGCTTTTTATAACCATTTAAAATAAAAATATGAATGTTATAAAAAACATTCATAAAAAAAAAGTAATAGAGGCAGGATGTTACTCTTGTGAATTTCCCTAGATAACTGCAGTCTAGTGAGTTTCCAGCTCATTCCTTCAAGCCCTGTGACTTCATGGTCATAGCTCCTGGATGAAACATAGCTGGTAGGAATCTCCTGCCGTTGCTTCTACCAGAATAGCTCCATTTTATCCAATTTATATATTTATGAGTCTATTTATATAACCATGTACACACTTACTCTGATTACTCCCCTAGCATCGTATATAATACTGTTGTCTGCTGTTTTGGGGCCACCTTCTTCTACTGTCTTGATGTAAGTGTTAATGTTGTTGTTTTGTACTGTCAGTGTTTGGATTCACTCACTTATTTACATTTACTTTGTCTTCCTTTCTGGCATCTCATCTTCCTTCTCTGTTACTGTTCTTTCTGAAGTATATTCTTCAAATTTTGAAGGTCTCCTGGCAGTAAATTGGATCACTTTCAGTTCATGTGAAATGTCTTTGTTTATATATGTTTATATAAGCTTATATGAATATATATTTATATAAAACTTATGCCTTTTTTTTTTAAGGAGGGAGGGGCAGAGAGAGAGAGAGATTCTTAAGCAAGCTCCACACCAAGAGCAGAGCCCAAGGTGGGGTTCAGTCTCAGAACTCTGAGATCATGACCTGAGCTGAAATCAAGATCTGACATGTTACCAACTGAGCTACCCAGGTGCTCTGCTCACCCTTATATTTTTGCTATATGTGAAATTCTGGGTTGATAATTTCTCTTAACATTCTGTAGATTTTATTCCACTACCATCTGGAATTTGTTGCTGCATTTGAGAGGTCTGCTACTAGTTTAACTATCCTTTTATGGACAATCTATATTTTTCCCTTTAGATGCTTTCAGTATTGTCTTTATGCCTTTGGTACTTTGCAGCTTCACTGTGATAGGTCTTGGTGTGAGTTTATTATTTATCCTCCTTGAGATTTGGTTTTCTGAATCGAAACCTGATTTTTCTAAAAAATTATATGCCACTGTTACTGGTATTTTCACTAAAATCATCTTCTTGAACTCCAGTTAGACATTTATGAAATGTCTCATTCTTTGTCTCATAAATACTCTTTCGCAGTTACCACTTCTTTGTTTCTCTTTCCTGTGTTTTGGTTAATTTCTTGAGTGTTACCTTCCATTTTACCAATTCTTTCTTTGGCTGTGACTGATCTATTAAACTATCCATTGTGTTATAAATTACATTTTTAGTTTTTGAAATATTTGTTCCTTTTCAAATCTGCCTGTGTTTTGAAAGTATTTTATTACTTTCTCTGTTTTTTTTTTTGTTCCATATTTGTTTTATTAACATTTTATGTCTGGTTATTTTATATTTTGTATGATCCATTCCAATATTCAAAATTCTTGGCAGTTTAATTCAGCTGTTATTGTTTCTGCTGGCTCTCACTCATGGGACCTGTTTCCTCATGTACTTCATAATTTTGGATTTTGAGTTACTGTTCAGCTGTATCTGTAGGAATCCTGTAAGACTGAGTTGAAAGTCAGTCCCACAGAGAGAATCTGGATTTGCCTCTGCCAGGCCCTGCAGGTCACTACCCATCTGGGTCCACACCGGGTTAATTTCTTGGCTTGAGGTTTCCTAGATTGCACAGAAGTATCAATTTAACCACAAGCCTTTACAGGACAGGCCCGTGGTTATAAATTTTCAGGGAAGATGTAATATTCCAACCCAGAACCTTGGCTGAGACTTTCTTGTTATTCCCCCTCACCCCTTACATGGTTTATGTGGAAGGCACGCCCCTTCATTATTTGGGCTTTCTATGAAGTCACAGTTCCAAGTCCTCATCTTGCTTAGGACCCAGTGTGGCCGTTAAAATTCAAGCCTCTTGGTTACAAAGATTGGCAAATGCTTATAGGATAGCTACAGATTCAGCTAACACCTCCTTTCTTGCTCTTACAAGCTCAATGATTTGTTTATCCTTCCTTTCTTATATAGCTCAACTATTAAAAAAGATGTTGATATATCAAATCCAGCATTTGCAGCTATCGGGTTCTAAATATTTCTCCAAACAGAACTTTTTCATCATCATTATTATTATTATTATTATTTTTAATGAAGAAACTAAGACCCAGAACAGTTCATTGACTATCAAAAGGCACAGCAAAATAGAAAGTAAAACAGCCTCTGAATTACTTGTTCACTACCTGTGTAGATCACACAAAATAGCTCTTAGAATTGGCATTTATTGTGTCATTTCTAGTAACTCTGGAGATCACCCTGAAGCCAGAAGTCAATTCTCCCCAAATTGTGATAACTTGCTAAAATAAGGTGAGATTAAATCACTGTCACAAGGCGATATATTCCAGTTGAGATAAGAAGTCTGCTTCTGACTTCCAAAGCTATAGTGATACGAGGAGAAAATCGAGTCCTAACAATTTCTTCAGGTAGATTCTGCCTTCTGAATCTGAATCTGAAACCACCGATCATGGAGAGGAACTCTGTAGTTATCAAACAGCCACATTTTTAAGGATTCATACAGAATGAAATTTAAAAAAAAATTTTTTTTTAAGATTTTATTTATTTATTAGTTAGAGAGAGAGAGCGCGAGCACAGGCAGACAGAGAGGCAGGCAGAGGCAGAGGGAGAAGCAGGCTCCCTGCGGAGCAAGGAGCTTGATGTGGGACTCCATCCCAGGACGCTGGGATCATGACCTGAGCCGAAGGCAGCCGCTTAACCAACTGAGCCACCCAGGTGTCCGGCATACAGACGTATCTTATCAGCATCAGGACTTTCTCACATATAGAAGCCTCCAGTTAGGGGCGCCTGGGTGGCTCAGTGGGATAAAGCCTCTGTCTTCGGCTCAGGTCATGGTCCCAGGGTCCTGGGATCAAGCCCCACATCGGGCTCTCAGCTCTGTTGAGAGCCTGCTTCCTCCTCTCTCTCTGCCTGCCTCCCTGCCTACTTGTGATCTCTCTCTCTGTCAAATAAATAAAATCTTTAAAAAAAAAAAAAGAAGCCTCCAGTTAAAAATCTTTATTGCTTATTAGAAAAATAAATATAATTGGAAAGGTACGTACATTAGTTATTAATGCATTCTCAAAAAAGTGAACTGTTTGTATCTTAAAGGGAATCTGGTGAGTAACACTGTACAATATTGCAACTAGCCAATTTAGAAAAGGGAGAGCTAATATATTTTTGAGATTCCAGTATAAAGGAAAAAGGACACATTGTGGATTTCAGTGTCCTTCTCTTCAATGACTGTGTGTTAACCATTACCACCACCACCACCACCACCACCACCACCAAAAAAGTATGCATATGCACAACACAAACAGAGTAACATGGGGCCACAAGCTGTGGTTTTGCTTTGCTTTGTTCCAGACTCCTAAATTTGCACATGAAATGGAGACGTCATCAACATTTCAGATTTTTCTTCAATTTATTAATTTTATTTAGTTTTTCATCTTGTGTCAGATGGTGTTCCCCTACTTAGCTTTTCTTTTTCTTTTTTTTTAAGATTTTTTTTTTT